>NW_020868942.1:71401-81401 GCF_003789085.1 Penaeus vannamei
ATTGGCCACAATATTTTCAGAAGTTAAACAGAGCACCAAAACAATCATCCGCATCCACATACTGATACGCGCACTTGAGTAACCACACACTGGCAGGACATAGACACGCGCCCCATGTAGACACGCAAATCACACTCACGACACAGACACATAATCGCCACCCAACAAACAGAACACCCGGCATACACACACACACACGCACATCACACACAACACACACACATAACACAACACACAACAGCACGACACACACCACACACACTACGCACACACACAAAGCATCCGCCGACGCAACAGCAAATTCCCTACCACACACACACACCACACACAACACATTCACACACCCCACCGTATAGAAATTTACCCCCATACAGCGCTTGATTTAATCACTAGTCCATATTGTTACTAAGACAAAAGGAGATATGGCCGTCCATAGATAAACAGAGAATTCCGTCTCCCCCAAGACACCGTTGGCCGTAAATAGATTCTATAATTGGAAAGAAACGAGCCACAGGTTTCCCTTAACGCACAATAAACAACATAATCCAATTCCGAGGAAGTGCCTGTGTCTCACCAACCATTTATCCTCTCTCACCTACCCATTATCCGCTCTTCTTCCCTCCCGAGTTTCTTCCCTATAGCTTCCTGCGCTACATTCTCATTCGACCCGGGCCTGTGAAGATTATGCTTCTAATTGTATTGGGTCCCAACGTATGACCCGTAATAACAGATACCCAAGTAACGTCGGAGGGAAGAATGATCGTGATCAGCCGGGGCCAATCCGTTGAAAGTGGTCAACGACGGGGGGTCGCGGGTGCTATCGCAGCAACAGACTCAATAAAATTCCAAGATGATATTCTACATTTATATTGTAATTTTACGAGAAACAAATCACATTTGTGTATGTGATATTAAATACATATGTGTATGTGTGTGTGTGTACTTTCACTAAGAGATTGAAATATATTAAACATTATTATATTTTTTACTGAAATATGTCCAATCTTTAAAAAAATCAAATGCAATTGAAAACCTTTTTGAATCTCTCTTTCCTTGGCTCCAAAAATCTATTTTTCTAAAACATCTAATACAATTTTTAAAAACTGCCAATCTTCCTTCTTATCCCAACTAAGCATGTTACCATCATCGTTATTATAACCAAATCGACAATACCATTAGAATACACATTTTAAAAATACCAGGGAGTTATATAGTTTATTTACAGGTGTTACCACTCTCATTTGCAAGTCTACATTCGTTTGTCAAAAATTGTGGTCTAACGACTCAGCACTAATAAGTTATTAATATATCCCTCGATTTCAAATAGCATTATCTTTCTACACTTCATATCTATTATAATTACATTCCTTCACTCCATAAATGTTTAAAATGAATCTCTCTTTATACATTTCATATTTTCATAATGTCATGAGTCTATATAATTGCATTCGTTTCTCACGTGCATATTCCTCAACAACCATCTATTGGATGATGTAGGTCAACTATGTGCTGATGTATCCCTTGATCGTAAATAATATATTTTTTTCATAACGTATTTATTAACGTTATGTAATTGTCGTTCACGCCACAAACAAGTTTCAAAATTATTCGTATTCATTCGAATTCCTGTTAGATGAAATTTTGCGTTTATATATATATATATATATATATATATATATATATATATATATATATATATTATATATTTTTTTCTTTTTTCTTTCCTTTTTCTTTCTTTCTTTCTTTCTTCTTTTTTTTTTTGTTTTTTTGTTTTAGAACTTTCTGTTGAAGTAACACTTTTTACCCAACCGCAATATGTTTCGAAGATAAATATAAATCAATATACAACTTCTGTAAGTCGCTATGAAATTACATCAAATGTAAACAAGAATTACATCTCATACAAAATAGAAGACATGGTTAGCACAGGATCCAGCTGTCACAATGCAATAGTAGTAGTATTGATGTATATCATTATTTATGTATAATATCACAATTATTACCTTGGTAGCTGTTTGCCTGGTTTGTGTACTTGCACTTATTTCATTCGGACCATAAGTAGCATTCATTTCTTTCATGACACTGTGAACTACAGTGACAGCAGACCTTTCCAAATACATAGGTAATTATCAAGCTAATATAGAAAAAGAGAGATCATTCTTCTCTTCTATGAAATCGTAAGTGGAACGAAGATAACACTAACACTATCAAACCCTCCAATTCCTTCATACTCCTTCACATGGTAAACACTAGGGAGAGAGAGAGACAAAAAAGAAAAAAAAAGAAAAAAAGAAAAGAAATATATATGGAACGGAAGGTAAGTAGATAGAGATGCAAACAGAAAATTATGCCAAAATTTCCATACTGTCCGTCGGGGATTGAACCCGAGCCTGTCCCGTAGGAGGTAACTGTGCTAACCACTACACCACAGAAACATTATAAAAGAATGGAATTTTACTAATATTATATTGTAGCTTTTACATAATACACTTGTGTATGTAATGTTACATAAATATGTATGTGTGTGTGAGTGCATGTGTACTTCCAATAAAAGAGTAAGATGTATTAAACATTATTCTATGCTTACCATTTCAAATGCCTCTTCTCTTGTCTCATCCAAAAACCTACATTCCTAAAATCTCCAGTAAAAAGAAAAAAAAATACCCATTTTCCTTATGTCAACTAAGCATTAAGATAAAGAGAAATCCTGAAAAAAAATTACTAACTTTTTTCCCTTCCTTTTTTGTACGTATTATGTTGGCATGCCTACTGCTGTTACCATTATGGTTATCATCAATACTCTTCACAGACTTCCAAATCGACAATAACATTAGAATACCTATTTCGAAATTACCAGTGAGCCATATAGTTTATTTACAGATGTTACCACTCTCTTTTGTAATTTTACATTTGTTTGTCGAAATTTGTAGTTAAGGGAGTCAGCAGTAATAAGTTATTAATAAATCCCTCGATAATAAGAGATAACTATTTCTCTTTATTTCATATTATATCTACTAAATTTATATAATTGCATTCCTTCACCCCATAAATGTAAATCACTCTATTATAGTATTCATCTCACTGATTTCCTATTCTCGCAAGTCTTTATAACTGCATTCGTTCATCCCGTGCCTATTCCTCGACAACCATCCATCAGGTGATGTTTGACAAGTATGCGCTGATGCCTACTCTACAATAGTCAAAATATATAATTATCGCCAATGATTCCTACTGAATATTTAAAAGGTACACCTTCAGTTTTTCTAATACATATGACACTTCTCAACTCGCTACTTTCTCTTTGCAAACATTTAGTGGCCACTTCTTCAATATTAGTCCCACATTTCGGGAAGTTCAGCTGTGCTATCATAAGACAAATATCTCGTCAGGGTTAACTTCTCGGAAAAAAGAAGAAAAAAAAGAAAAAAAAAAATTAAGCCCTTCCTTTTCGTGTAATTTGTATATTCGAAGCCAGTTCTTTAAGTTTAACGTCCCAAACGAGTGGCTTTAATAAGAGTCATTCATGCTTAATCCTCCTCAAATATCTTTCAGTTCATGTTTAGAACGTGACGTGTAGCACGAAGTAACCGGAAATTAAAATAATGTATTTTTTTCGCTCTCCTTGTAGTACGAACTCACTGTTCATTTGATTTTGTGATGATCCTCAGCTGAACGCAAAATTACTTATAAATCATTTGAAGGAATATCATATTATTAGGTGAAAATATTTAACCTTCTTTTGTTTTAGCTCCTAATAATGATATTGGTAATGGTAACAATAACAACAACAATAATCACAACGGCAGAACCAATTGAAATCATAATGGCAACACAAGTACAAAAACGTACAATTTGTAATTAGCTCACAAAAAGCAAATAGGTTCTAAGTACGTCTGATAATCCTATATTTAAAGATATCCGCTGAATACTTTGCTATTAAACACTTTTTACTGGGATTTTCTCTTTCGATCTTAATGCTCAGTCGAACGAAAGCAGACCTCAGTATATTAAAGCCATAATCTCTTTTACCTATACATGTAGATATGTTGTTTTCTTATAATGTAAAGGATCGAATACTGACTACATAATTACAGAAAATAAGTAATCATCAGATATCTCTTAGCACATTAGACACGTTCTTTAACGACAAAATTTAACTGGAGAAGAAGAAAGATCATGTTGTTTGTAGCTGAATTTATTAATACCTTGCTACTGCACACTTTGTGAATATCAAATTTGTATAGATGAAAGTAGATTCGTAAGCTACACTATTGCTTACAAGTATCTTTGAAATACATAATAATAATGACATTAACATGAATATAAAGACAGCAGTATAACTTATTATGCAAAGAAAATAAGAATACAAGGAAGAGAGGGAGTGAGGAATAAAGATGAGAAGAGAAAGGAGGAAAGGGAGGAGAAAGGTAAAGAGAAAGGTAGAGGAAGAGAGGGAGGAGGAAATGGAGAAGGAGAGTGAAGAAGAGAGGGAAGGAGAAGGGGTAAGGAAGAGATGGAGAAGAAGGTAGAAAGGAGTGAGGTAGGAAGAGGAGAGGAGAAAGGGAGAAGGTGTGAGGAGGAAACGGAAAAGGGGAGTGAGGGAGACAGGGAAAAAATGATAGAAAAGGAACGAGGAGGAAAGAGAAAAGAGGAATGTAGAAGAAAGGTACAGATGAATATAAGAAAGAAAGAAAAGATGGAAGAAGGGGAAATAGAGAGAGGAAAGAGAAGGCGCTGTCGTATCCACATTTTCTCTCTCTCTCTTCCCTCCACCATTTTGAATTGTTGGCGGGAATTTCGAAAGCCAGAAATCTCTTCCCCGAGCATCACTTTATTGCCTTTCAAGTTTAGAATTGAATTTCTTTAATATGTGTTTCGTTTACGCTCATATATATATATATATATATATATATATATATATATATATATATATATATATATATTATATATATATATATATGTGTGTGTGTGTGTGTGTATACATACATTATATATAATATATATATATATATATATATATATATATATATATATAATATATATATATATATATATATATATATATATATATATATATATATATAATCTATCTATCTATCTATCTATATATATATGTATTTATCTATTTCTGTATATTTATCTATCTATTTATGTATATCTATCTGTTTATCTATATGTAGATACATTTTTCTGTTTATCTGTTGATATCTATTCATATTTATCTACCTTTATCATCTATTTCACTATATCTCTTTGTCTGTATCTACTTGTCTATATATATTTATTAATCTGTAATCTGCCTATTTACCTGCGTCTTTCAAGTTCTCTACATCTATTCATCTATATCTATCTATTTGTCTGTATCTATCGATTATCTATATCTATCTGTTTGTTTATATCTATTAGTGATCTTTATCTATCTACTTGTCTATAGTTATCGATTTATCTGTTTTTTCAACTTATTTCTATTTATTTGTCGTTATATATCTATTTATCTATATCTATTTATCTATATTTATTCATCTGTATCTATATAGTTATCTATATCTAATTTTCTACATCTATCTATTTGTCTATCCCTGATTTTATGTATATACCTATCTATTTATCTATATATATCGATTTATCTATATCTATTTGTCTATTTTTTATCTTTATCTAGCTATTTGTCTATTTCGTTTTATCCTTATCTATCTAGTTTTCTATTTCTTTTAACTTTCTTATCTGTTTATCTTGGTCTATGTCAACAAAGCATAATGTAAAATAAGATAAAATAAAAAATGTGGCACCTACGCGACCCTCTGTTCGCTTGGCTTGGGTGGGGCTCGATCGCGGGCCCCTCGCGTGGGAGGCGACCTTACAACCGCACCACCGATTGTTATGTAATGAAAAAGAAGTGGGAATTTTAAGGTAACATAAGTGCATGCTCTCTCTCTTTCTCTTTCTCTTTTCTTTCTCTCTTCTCTCTCTCTCTCTCTCTCTCTCTCTCTCTCTCTCTCTCTCTCTCTCTCTCTCTCTCTCTCTCTCTCTCTCTCTCTCTCTCTCTCTCTCTCTCTCTCTCTCTCTGTATTAAGAGAATGGCAAAACACACTAAGGAATGGTGAAAGGATGGAAACGAATATGATCAACGGAAAGAGAGAGAAAAACATGAATGAAGTAGTGTAACAATCACAATGATAATAATGACAATAACGGTATTAATGGTAATATCATTGATGGTGGTAATGATAATGATGGAAAAATGCCGATAGTCGTAGAATAATAATGGTGAAAATAGAAAAGAGAGTTGGGTATGATTACGATGATAATGGAACTTGTAAGAATAATAACAATATGAATTCTGAGAAGCAAAATCATTCCTCTATTTGGAATATCTATCTCTAAGTAGCTACCTATTGCATAGCCGTCATATGATAATCATAGCAAAACCAGGAGCGACTGTTATGGGCTATTATTATTATTATTATCATTATTATTATCATTATTATTATTATCCTTATTCGCTGATTACATTTAAAACCATTACAGTTACTTCCCCTTCTCTCTCTGGCGTTGTTTTCATCTTATCACAAAAGTGGTCATGCTTGTTTATATTTTAATTTCATGGAGTTTAGTACCTGATTATCAGTTGACAAAGGCTGTGTTGCTAAAAAGGCTAATTCGGACGTATTTTGTATACGGAGGGAGAAAGTACTGTAAATTGTCCTTTTTTATGGAGGAATAACTAAGTTGTTTGCATACCTAATCCCATACATGACTTGGTAATCGGAAATATGGCAGGCGTAAGGTCGAGAAAAGAGTGACGGCAAACACACGTATGGTGAAGTGACACGTAAGAGGTTGAACGAAGGGAAGACAAACAGAGCTTAAAGTACTGGCAGTGTCTATGTTGGTTGTGACGATCGAGCAAGCACATCATGACATGACCTTAGATGGAGTAAGGAATATGCAGGAAGGTAAAGAAAGAGCAATGATTTTTATATGTTTAAACTAGAGCGAAAAATTCTTGACAGAAAGATGAAAATTGTTAACTTGGAGAAGGAGCAACTCCTTGTTCATCTTCATTATATTATTGCTCCTGTTGCCATTATGGGAAATTATTTCTTAAATAGTATAAGTTAAAGAAATAAAAAGGAAAAGTTTGCTCTTTGATGTCATCAGTACATGAAGATATATAATAAAAATCTCTAGTGTGAGACCTACATTAATAAATTTTGAATATCTTTTCATAGTGCTATAGTTTACTCGTAATAACATATCGTTTGCGTAACAAAGATTTAGACAGAATTATGCTTTTTTCGCTAGTCTCTTTCTTTAGAGTAATCTTGCATCGGAAAGGCAGATTTCTGTTTTCTTTTTTCCTCTCTTCCTTGCATTTTTTTTCTTTCTCTTTCACTAGAATCTTGCGTTAATTATTTTAGAGCAATCTCTGCAACTTTCTCTCCGCCTTTAACACTATCCTCACTCTTATCTCATCCCCCTTTCTCCTTTTCCACTCTTCACTACCACCTCTCTCTCCATCCTCTTTTCCTCCTCTCTTTTCTTCTCCACTCCTCGTCTTCACCTTCCATTTCCTCCTTTTTTCCTCCTCCATTTCCCTTTTTCTCCTCCTTCTCTTCTACTCCTCCTCTTCTTCCTCTTCCTCACCCTCCTCTTAGACCCATACCTTCACCTGTATCTCCTCTTCCTCCTCTTCCTAGGTGGGAAAGAGTAAAAGGGGACTAAGAAGGGGAAGAGAGAGGGGAGAAAGAAAGGAGAGGCAGAACAAGGAAGAGGGAATAGAATATTCAATTAGGGGAAATAAGAGAAAAGGGGAGAGACGAAGGGAAGCTAAAAAAAGAGGGGAAGGAAGAAAGGAATAAAAGAGAGGACAAGAGAAATGGGAGCGAAGGGAGAGGGAGGATAAGAGAGAAGGGTTTTAGGTTTACTTTCCGTCCCGAGAATTTTATCATCTTTACTCTCTCCTTTTTCCTCATTTCCCTCTCCTCCCTCCTTTCTTTTTTCTCTCGCCTCCCTCCTCCTCATTTTATGCTCTTTAACTCCCCTCTATCTCTCCATTTAATTTCTCTCTTCCTATAGTACCTCTTCTCCTGCTCTCTCCTCTTTCGTTTCCTCTTCATTTTCCTTCCTTTCCTTCTCTTTCCCACTCCTCTTAATCATCTTCATCATCCCTTACTTCCTTTTTTTTCTTCTCTTCCATTAGTCATCTCTTCGCTCTTTTCCCCTCTCCTCAGAACCACCTCTTTCTCCTTCCCCTTTCCTCCTCTTCCTTCCTACTCTCTCTCCGTTCGTATCTTCTCTGCTCCCCTCCTCTCTCCTATTCTTTAAACCCTTCCCCTTGTCCTTTCCCTTCTCTCGTTTTTTTTCTGTCCTTCTTTCCTTCCCCTCTTCTCCTTCCTTCCTTTCTTCCTTCCCCATTTTTCTAACTTCCCTTTTCTCTCATTTCCTTCATTTGAATCCTTCTTTTCCTTCCTTCCATTCTTTCTTTCATTCCCTTTTCCTTGTTCTGCCTCTCCTTCCTTTCTCTCCTCTCTTCCCCTTCTTTCCTCTTATTCCCCTTCTACTCTTACCCACCTAAGAAGAGGAGGAAGAAAAGGAAGAGGAGCAGGAGGAGATACAAGTGAAGGTATAGGTCTAAGAGGAGGGAGAGGAAGAGGAAGAAGAAAAAGAAGAGGAAAATGAAGAAGAGAAGGATGAAAAGAAAAAAGAGAAGTTAGAGATAAAGTTGGAGATGTAGGAGGAAGAGGAAATGGTGGTGGTTGTGAAGTAGAAGGAAGAGGAAGAAAAGAAAGAGGAGGAAAGGAGGAAACAGAAGGTGACGACGACGAGGAGCGGAGGGAAAGAGGACGGAGAAAGTGGTGGTAGTGAAGAGTGGAAAAAGAGAAAGGGGGAAAAACAGAAAGTGAGGGAGAGTTAGGATAGCGCCAAAGGAAGAGGGAAAGCTGTAGAAATTGTAACACAAATAACGAAATAATAATGCAACGGAGAGAAGAAAAATAAGACACGAATATACCTTTCCGTTGTAAGATTTCTCCGAAAAAGCAGACTAACGAAAAATACTCCTATATCAAATTCTTATTACCTCATAATAAACATCAATTCACGTAATGTATACTCTCATAATGTCTTAAATTTTTAATATTTTAATAATAATGTATAAACTTGTATTGTCTTAGATTATAGTATTTTAATAGTGTCTTAAATTTTTAATATTTTAATAATAATGCATTGGTAATTTCACGGGAAATTTTCAATATATATTTTCATGTACTGATGACATCAAAGAACAACTGCTCACATTTTTTTCATATATTATTTATGAAATAATTTCTCTTAATGGCAGTGGCATCAATGATGTTAATGACGATGATGATAACAACAACAAGGAAAATGATTATAACAATAATGATAAAAACAACAACAACGCCTGCAATGATAATAATAAAAACAACAAAAATGATAATAATGATAATGATAATAATAATACCAATAACAACAGTAATAATAACAACAGTAAAAATGATAATCACAAGTCATAATAATAACAAGAATTATATCAATAAGTATAAGGATAATTAATAATAACAATAATAACAGTAGTAATGAAAATAACAAAATCCGTAATCATAATAATAATGATAATCAGAATAATAATGATAATGACATTAATAAGAGGAGGAGGAGGAGGAGGAGAAAGATAGAAATAATATCAATGATAAGAAGTAGGGAAGAAGGAGGACGAGAAGCACGGCTTGGAAAATAGGATGACTGAAACAAACGAAAAAAAAAAGACTGAAAGACATCGGGAAACCAAGTGGAAACGTAAGCAAAACAAACAAGCAAATATAAATGTTCATTTTCTCATCTTTTCCCTATCCTCTCTCCTATTTTTTTTGTTCTTTAACTCCCCTCTTTCTTTCACTTCAAATTCTCTTATTTCCCTTCCCTCCTCTCTTCCATTCGTCCTCTCTTCGCTCTTTTCCCCTCTCCTCATAACCAC
>NW_020868942.1:86401-88901 GCF_003789085.1 Penaeus vannamei
AGATTATAAAACTTTTGTCGTGTCGTTTAATAAACCTGGATGAAAGGAAGCCGTGAAGGTTCTGGTTATTTATATATATATTCCGTTTTGATTTTAAGATGTTTGTAATGATTAGTTATGTTTACAGTGTTTATAATGATTAGTGTTTATAATAATCAGTTACTGTGTTTATAATGATTAGCTACCACAAACCATAGTGAAGGTTCAAAGATGAAAAAAAACAAAAAAATTATTATTATTCATACCCATTGTAGATGAGTTACTGAAACGGGCGACTGCACTACAACTGACAAAATGGGTCACAATACTAGTTACAAAAACAAAGTTCTTAAGAGGAGCTCAATAATACAGTTACAAGAACAAGAAACCGATACAGTACCAAAATAAAGGGTCACCATATTGCACAGTTAAACAAGACACCATAGCAGTTCTCAAAAACGAGACACATACACACTTCTTAAAATAAGTAATAATAATAATAATAATAATAATAATAAGTAATAACACAATATCGTTACTTAGACGGGACACCATCCTACAAATCCTACAACCGACGAGACACCACATCACAACCCCTTCAAGCAAACACCATAACGTGATAACACCAGACGAGATCCTACAAGCGACGAGACACCACATCACAACCCCTTCAAGCAAACACCATAACGTGATAACACCAGACGAGACACCAAAATGCAGGTAATGGCACACAGGACACGAAACCGGCCAACCACTCGCCACAGAGAACCAGGGGATCACCGGGAGAGGCCTATTATCATTCGTCCTGATAACACAGTGATGAGCGGGTCACACAGGCTGCACTGGCTGTGAGATAACAGGTAGCCATAACCCTCATCCCCCCTCGCGTCCTTCTGTAAATATTCTGGAAGATAACACACATAGATAACAGAAAAGCGACTGACATGCATTTGTAGAATTATCAGCTGTGATGTGATGAACTGGTCGGCTAGCGGGTTTTGTCGGTGGATGCCTTTGTTTTTGATATTAATATATATTACGAAATGTCAGACACACTGGCATTTCGTACAAGATAATGGCACAAACGATATATGGAACGAACACTCTGCCAACCAGATTCCAAAGCTAAGTGACACAACGCCACATACATGTATATATAACGTATCTCGTAATTTGACGAAGTAAGTACGTAATGAAGAGATCAGTGTCACTCTTGGACTGTCTGTTAGCTTCCCTGTCTCGTGTGGCAACGTGTCGAGAACGTGTTGTGAACCAGGAAAAGGCACAACAAGCTGATTGGTTTCCTTGGCTCGTTGTGTCAAGATTTGCTAAAGAATATTCACACATAAATTGTATCTGGATATACATATATATTATATATATATATATATATATATATATATATATATATATATATATATATATATATATATATATATATATATATATATATATTATATATATATATATATATATATATATATATATATATATATATATATATATATATATATATATATATATATATATATATATATATATGACATATATATAAAATATATATTATACCTATCTACCTATCGATCTATCTATCCATCTGTCTACATGCATGTTATCTATATATGTGTATATGTTTGCAGGTGTGTGTGTGTGTGTGTGTGTGTGTGTGTGTGTGTGTGTGTGTGTGTGTGTGTGTGTGTGTGTGTGTGTGTGTGTGTGTGTGTGTGTGTAAACAAACCAAAAAACCTCAATAAACCATCGGACAGACAGACAATCATAAAATCAGAAGCAAGAATGAGAAGTACAATAAAATGCCCTTGACTTACATTCAACATACGATTGTTTATCGCTCTCCTGCGGTTCGCTTTACCTTATGTCTCGCTATCTCGGGGCTCCTCATAAACCGATGATAAAGTGGAGTGTAATAAATAGGACAATACAGGTTGATTTTATTGATATGAAGGTTTTTTTTTTATGGCGTTGAGATATGGGGTGTGTGTGTTTTGACGGAGTGGGTAAGGAAACTGCATGTTGTTGGCTGTTGCAAAAGCGAATGTGTGGTAGGTATGTCGTTTATGGTTTGTTCTCTTTCTCTAGATATTTTTGTGTCTTTATCTGTCTGTCTGTCTGTCTGTCTCTGTCTGTCTCTGTCTCTTTCTCTATCTCTGTCTGTCTGTGTCTCTCTCTCTCACTCTCTCGCTTTCTCTAGCTATCTCAATCTTTATCTCTATTTCTGTCTGTCTGTCTGTCTCTCTCCTCTCTCTCTCTCTCTCTCTCTCTCTCTATCTCTATCTCTCTGTCTGTCTGTCTGTCTGTCTCTCTCTCTCTCTCTCTCTATCTATTTATCTATTTATCTATCTCTATCTCATTCTCATTCCTTACATCCGCCACACACTCTCTCTCCTCTTAAAGATAAAGTAATTTTGTAGAACTGACATTGACCTTCAAGAGTTTTATCTCCTTTAGATAGATTTGATAAAAATTCTAAAGTCTGTCCATGCATTTTGTAGCAAAGATAGTT
>NW_020868942.1:101401-110988 GCF_003789085.1 Penaeus vannamei
ATTTTTTACTCTTCTCTCTAGCTCCTCTGCTCGTCTCTAACTCTTCGTCTCTCGCTCTCTCTCTCTCTCTAATCTCGCTATTCTCTTCTTCTCTCTAACTCTCGCTCGCTATTCGCTATTTCTCTCTCTCTCTCTCTCTCTCTCTCTCTCTCTCTCTCTCTCTCTCTCTCTCTCTCTCTCTTCTCTCTCTCTCTCTCTCTCTCTCTCTCTCTCTCTCTCTCTCTCTTCTCTCTCTCTTTCTCTTCTCTCTCTCTCTGCCCTTCTGTCCTCTCTCTCTCTCTGTCTCTCGCTCGTAGCTTATTTTTTTGTCTCTGTCTCCATTTTCTCTCTCCCACAAAAGGCTATAAATATATCAGAGATGATAATAGGAATAACAAGATAAAACATTGCAATAGTACGCATCAAAAATGAAATGGAAATATGTCTTCTGTTTTAAAATACTGGTCATGCCTCATTTTCAGAACATTTTGAAAATAAGATGCTGCAAAATACAACAACAATAAAGGAGAGAATGGTTATCAAAGGACAATAGCGAGACGCGAGTGGAAGCAATGAATGTGATAAAGTATGTGATGCCATAACACTGAGCTTTGTCAGTTCACAAGGACATAGAACAAGAAACCATTTTTTTTTTGTTATTTGTGCGTTTGTATTTGTATATGTGTTTTTGTGTGTGTATTTGCGTGTGTTTCGGTGTTTGTGTGTGTGTGTTGTGTCGGTGTTTGTGTGTTCGATTGTGTGTGTGAATGTGTAGCCCAGTGTCTGCACAGTGCAGTTGTTGGAGGTGTTGCATAGTGTAGACTCACATTATCAGAACCCGTGGCATTCTCTCTCTCTCTCTCTCTCTCTCTCTCTCTCTCTCTCATACTATCTCTATCTATCTATCTATATATATATATATCTATCTATCTATCTATCTATCTATCTATCTATCTCTATATAGTCTATCTATCTATCTATCTCTCTTTCTCCCTCCCTCCCCCCTCCCTTTTTCTCTTCCTCTCTTTCCCCCTCCTCCTATCTCCCTCTCTCATCCTCCTCCTCTACGACATCTCACCTCCATCCTCTCTCTCCCTTCTTCCATAAATGCAACATTTTCCACACTCGAATGTTCTTTCACTTCTGACTGCAGTTTCTCCCCAATTAATGTTGTTGCTCAGTCGAGTCTCTTTGCCTGTGAGTGAAAGGGGTCTCGCTGCCTGATACCGAGGGGGCCCTTTGAACGTAACGAGAAAGGGGCCTATGCTGTGTATTATTCTAAAGGGAAACTGCCGCTCCGATACTAAGGTTTTACTACGTACCGTTCAGAAGGACGTGAGAGCTGGGGAATTTTTTAGAAGGGGCATTTTTTGTATATATTTTTTTTTTTTGTTCTTTTTTTTTTTTTTTTTTGCATGGGGTTATTCTGTGTTTAAGTTGTGTTTGGTGTAGAGGGGAAGTTCTCTTAGCTTTTTGGTTATAGGGCAACTTTAGAGATGAAATACTGGTTTGTTATTTTTCATTTCAAATTATAGGAAGTTACTCTTAGTTACTTTGCTCTAGGACAACTTTTTAGAAATACTGGTTTGTTATTTTTCATTTCCCTTGAGCCTGTATATCACCTGTGAAGTCTTCATTGCCAAAATACACGTTTTTTTTCTATCAACAACGGAAAACAAAAAAATATCTTCATTCTTCACCTCCCTCGCCACCTAACCAAGAATTACCATCACTTAATATTTAATACCCTCTACCATACCATAAATTCCAACAAGTAACTTCACCTGGCACCTGGTACCCATCATACCATATACCTCGCTAAATAACTTTACCTGGTACCTACCATGCCACAGATCTCGACACAAAACTTCACCTGGTACCCATCATACCATATACCTCGCTAAATAACTTTACTTGGTACCTGCCATGCCACAGATCTCGACACAAAACTTCACCTGGTACCCATCATACCATATACCTCGCTAAATAAACTTTACCTGGTACCTACCATGCCACAGATCTCGACACAAAACTTCACCTGGTACCCATCATACCATATACCTCGCTAAATAACTTTACCTGGTACCTACCTGCCACAGACTCGACACAAAACTTCACCTGGTACCCATCATACCATATACCTCGCTAAAATAAACTTTACCTGGTACCTACCATGCCACAGATCTCGACACAAAACTTCACCTGGTACCCATCATACCATATACCTCGCTAAATAACTTTACCTGGTACCTACCATGCCACAGATCTCGACACAAAACTTCACCTGGTACCCATCATACCATATACCTCGCTAAATAACTTTACCTGGTACCTACCATGCCACAGATCTCGACACAAAACTTCACCTGGTACCCATCATACCATATACCTCGCTAAATAACTTTACCTGGTACCTACCACGCCACAGATCTCGACACAAAACTTCACCTGGCACCTAGTACCTTTCATACCATAAACTTCACACCCAGCTCCTAGTTTCCATCATACACAGAAAAGTTATGAATGAAAATTAATATCTCCTCAAAACAAGAGATGGATCTGCCTGGTTTGGTTTATTTCTTTGTCAGAAATAGACGTATTTCGTGTATTTAACGATGATATAAATTTCTATGCTCTCTCTCTCTCTCTCTCTTCTCTCTCCTCTCTCTCTCTCTCTCTCTCTCTCTCTCTCTCTCTCTATATATATATATATATATATATATATATATATATATATATATATATATATATATATATATATATATTATATATATATATATATATATAATATATTTTTTTTTTTTTTTTTTTTTTTTTTTTTTTTTTTTTTTTTTTTGACGAATATGTTTCTATTTCTGACGGATTATATAGATCTATACTCCACCTCCTCCTCGACATCCAACTCCACCTCCTCCTCGACCTCTCCTCTCCTTCAGAGCCTTCAGGAGCAAGAGAACGCAGATCAAGGGAGCTATTACCTCATCCTTCAAGATAGCTCGTCGAAACAGCCAGAAGATGTTCGGAAGGCTGAGGTCGACCTCGGATGCCCCCGCCGTGACCTCTACGTCTTCCTACTCGAAGAAGGAGGAAGCGAGTAGGAAGGTTGGGGTGTGGTTGTTAGGTGTTGGGTTGTGGTGTTGGATGTGTGATGGGTTATGTTTGGGATGTGTGTGGTGTTGAGTTATTGTGATGTGGTGTGGTGTTGGTAGTTATGTTGGGGTGTGTGTGGTGTTTGAGTTATGTTGGTGTGATGCTGGATGTGTTTGTGAATGCTGTGTGAGTTTTGTTGGGATGTGGTCGGTATGTTGTTACGTTATGTTAGGGTGTTGTGTGGTGTTGAGCTATGCTGGGATGTGGCTGTTGGGTGATGTTATGTTATGAGTGGAAAAGAAGTGAGAGAGAGAGATGTAGGGATGTGATGTGGTGATGTTATGTGGGATGTGGTATGAGTTATGTTGGGATGTGGTGTGGTATGTTGTTACGTTATGTTCGGGGTGTAGTGTGGTGTTGAGCTGTGCTGGGATGTGATGTGGTGATGAGTTATGTTGGGATGTGGTGTTGAACTATGTTGGGATGTGGTGGTTATGTTTTATGCTATGTTTGGGTGTAGTGTGGTGTGATGCAATTTCGGGATGAGGTGAATGGTGTTGAGTTATGCTGGGAAGTGGTGTGGTGTTGAGCTATTGTTGGGATGTGGCGTTGAGCTATGCTGGCATGTAGGTGGTGTTGAGTTATGCTGGGATGTGATGTTGTTATGCTGGAAGGTGGTGTGGTGCGGTTATGCTGGGATGTGATGTGGTATATGTTATGTTGGGATGTGGTGTTATGTGTTTTAAGTTATGTTGTGATGTATTGTGATGTGTTCGGAAGGTTGGTGATACAGTGTTACGTTGTGGTATGATGTGCTGGCTATGTGTTGTTACGTTATGGTGGAGTGTGTTGTAATATGTTGCTTGTGGTTTGTTACGCTGGGATGAGTTGTTGGAAAGGTTGGTGTCGCATTATGTTGCATCGTGATATGTTGTTACTAAAGCGACTTGTCTGTTATGTGTTATGTTGGGATGTGTTATTGGGAAGGTTTGTGATCTTTTATGTTGATATGAGTTGTTATGAAGGTTGGCGAAGCATTATGTTGGGTATGTTGTGGGGAAGGCCTGTTACCTAAACCAAGGAGGTTATGTTTTTTGGTGGTTAGTTGGTTAGTTAGTTAGCAGGATAACTTCAAAAATTATGAACAGATTTTTATTATTTCTATAATATACTTAGAAACACACATCTGACAATCTCTCATTCTCACCAAAATAATAATAATAATTAAAAATCCTAACAAAATATCGGTTTATCTCAACTATCTTAATCATATAATCCCCAACATACAAGACACAACTCAAAATCCCCCCCCCCCCTTGTTCCCCAGGTGTCTACAAATTCAGTCAGTTCCTCGGGGTTGACTCACTCATCCTCGACCTCGCCATCCTCATCCTCCACCTCCACCTCGTCCTCCAAGCACCACCACCACCACCACCGCCAAGGTCATCCTCAACAGCAAATAATGGACGACCTTTTATCGTGTCCCGTGTGCTTGGAGGAATACCAGGTGGATAGTTCTGGCACTCGAGAGCCACTTTTCCTGCAGTGCCATCATAGTATCTGCCGCGTGTGCCTGCCGAGGCTTGTCAAGTCGTACTCGGGACAGAGCAGGTTTTCCAGTAAAGATAGTGTAAGTTTCTGTTTTTATCTTGTGTTTATTTATTTAATATTTTTCTATTTTATTATTTTTATTATATTTTTATATTATTATTATTATTATTATTATTATTATTATTATTATCATTATTATTGTTCTTTGCTCTTATATTTTCGTTTCTGTGATTTCTTTATTTACTGATGTTGTTTATTTACTTTGTTTATTTATTTTTTGAATCTCTGATATATCTGTTTCTGTATCTTTATTCTGGTTGTACTTATATTAATAGAAATTTTATTAATGTTGGTGAACTAATTTCTCTCCACGTCTTCCATATTGCTACAAAATAATTCTTTAAAGTTCACAACTCTTTTAACAAAAAACAGAGCACTCTCACCCTTATTCACATCCAACAGAAAAGCAATAACATACCTTCCAACGAACATTTCCATCACATTCTAACCCGTCTCTCATGCCTTCCAGTACCTATGCCACCATGAATGCCATATCAGCTGATTTCCCTTGTTAATCGGTCTTTCTCGTGTCATTAAGGCTGAACTCCCATGCCCAGAGTGCCGCATGGTGACCGTAGTGCCCCCTGGTGGTCTCACGCAGAACTTTTACCTCGTGAGTCTGATTGAAACGCGGAGGAAGAAGATCAAAGAACAAGAGAGGTGAGAGAGGGGAAGAGAGAGAGAGAGAGAGAGGGAGAGGAGGGAGAGGGAGGGAGAGAAGGGAGAGATGGAGAGGGAAATAGAGGGAGAGGGAGGGGAGATGGAGAGAGAGGGAGAAGGGGGGAGAGAGGGGGAGAGAGAGAGAGAGAAGAGAGAGAGAGAGAGAGAGAGAGAGAGAGAGAGAGAGAGAGGAGAGAGAGAGAGAGAGAGAGAGAGAGAGAGAGAGAGAGAGAGAGAGATGAGGGAGAGGAGAGGAAGGGGGGAGAGGGAGAGGGAGAGGGGAGAAGAGAGAGGAGAGGGAAGAGGGAGAGAGAGGAGAGAGAGAGAGAGAGAGAGAGAGAGAGAGAGAGAGAAGAGAGAGAAGAGGAAAGAGAGAGAGAGAGAGAGAGCGAGAAACGAGAGAGAGAAGAAGAGAGAGATGAGCAGGGAGGAGAGGCGAAGAGAGGAGAAGGGAGAGGAGGAGAGAAGGAGAAGGAGCGGGAGGATCGGAAGAGGGGGAGGAGGAAACGAGCATGAGACGAGGGGGATGAGTAGATAGTGCGAGGGAGAAGAGGAGAGAGGAGGAGAGAGAGTCGGGGGGAGAGGGAGAGGGAAGAGAGAGGAGGAGACGAGAGAGGAAGAGAGAGAGAAGACACGGAGAGGAGAGAGAGGGGAGAGGAGAGAGAGAGAGAGAGAGAAAAGAAATAGAAGAGAGAGAGAGAGAGAGCGGAGAGGGGAGAAGGGAGAGGAGGGAGAGCGGAGAGGGAGAGGCGAGGAATTGAGGAGAAGGGAGAGGGAAGAGAGAGAGAGAGACGATGAGAAGAGAGAGGAGAGAGAGAGAGAAGAGAGAGAGATAGAGAGAGAGAGAGAGAGAGAGAGAGAGCAACCGAGCAGAGAAAGAGAGAGAGAGAGAGAGAGGCGGGGGACTCGATCAGAGGGAATAGAGGGATAGGGAGAGCGGGTTTGGGAGAGCGAGAGGGGGAGGGCGAGGGAAAGACGCTGAACAGAGAGGGAGAGATAGATAGATAGATAGCGTAGATAGAGATAGATCATATAGCAGCATAGATAGATAGATAGATAGATAGCAAATAGATAGATAATAGATATATTTAGAGAGAGAGATAGAGAGAGAGAGAGATAGAGAGAGATAGACTAGAGAGAGAGAGAGACGAATCTAGCATTAGAATTTCTAAACTGTCAGCCATTTGTTTCTTGAACAAAGACTTCATAAGAGCATTAAAAGAATTCTTATTTCCAGAAACGGCGTAAATATAAAATTCAAACATTCCAAATATAAACTTCTCCACATCATCTTAGATTAATTTAAGAACATATCACTTCTACCCACAAGCAAACTTCTATACACTACATAACCACACACAAGACGAATCCTCAGACCCACCACATAACACACACGAATCTACCCAACCTCCATCCACATACACCCAGCATATTACCCACATAACCATACAAAATTACTCAGCCTCAACCACACACCTAACTTCTACCCACACAACCACACGAAGTTGCTTAACCTTATCCACATACACCCAGATTCACACACAACCACACGAAACTACACAACTTCATCCACACACACACACAACCATCTACCCACACAACCACACGGAACTGCACAACCTCCACATACACCCCCCCCTCCACATCCACACACACCCAACCCCTACCCACACCACAACCTCACATACCCCCCCTCCCTCCACATACACACACCCAACCCCTACCACACAACACAACATCATCCTACCCCAACAACAACCCCACTCACAACCACACGAAACCCGCACACCCACAGCGAAACCTCCTCCACAACCACCCAACTCATCCACTCACCTCTCTCTCTCAGTCGTCTGCGGGATGTGGTGTCGAGAGTGTGACAGCGTAGCTCTCGAGAGTTGCTCCAACCACCAGGTCGTCCATCTCTCGACGATTTTGGCGAATACAGTCGAGTCATATTGTAACAACAGGAAACACCTGACGACGGTCCTGCAGGTGAGTTCGTGTGTTATACTTGTTGGTTTGTGTTATTGATGTATTTATGTACGTGTGTGTGTGTTTCAAATATGAATAAATAAATAAATAAATAAATAAAATAATAAATAAATAAATAAATAAATAAATATAATATATATATATATATATATATATATATATATATATATATACATACATACATACATATATATATATATATATATATTATATATATATATATATATATATATATATATATATAATATATAACATATATGTACCTAAGATATACATGCATAGACAACAGACAGACATTTCACGCACACACAACACCACACACAGCACAGCACACATGCATATTATATATTATATATATATATTACTATACTTATATATTATATATAATCATATTATATATATATATATATATATATATATATATATATATATATATACATATATATATTATATATATATATATATATATAATGATTGGCGATAGTAATAGTAACCATGATCATTCTCGTCATTATCATTGTCCTCCTCCTCCCCCTCCTCTTCCTCCTCCTCCTTCTCCTCCTTATCTTCCTTTTCCTCCTCCTTCTCCACCTCCTTTTCCTTTTCCTCCTCTTTATCATAATCATCATCATCTATCGTTATCGCCCTCGACATTATCAGCATAATGATGACAATTGATAATGATAAGGAAGATGGATGATAATAATAATAATAATAATGTTACTGATAATAATGAAAATGATAGTAATGACAATACTATTAGAAATGATGACATATATGATAATGATAGTGATACTAAAAGATAATGATAATAATACTAATTAATATTAACGAATAATAGTGAAGATAATATGAATAAGTAATAATAACGATAATGCTAACAATAACAATACAATTAGTAATAGCGAGCATAACAATACTACTACCATAGTAATAATAATAGTAATAATAGTAATAATAATAATAATAATAGTAAATAATGATAATAATAATAATAATAATAATAATAATAATAATAACAATAATAATAATAATAATAATAATAATAATAATAATAAATAATAATAATAATAATAATAATAATAATAATAACAAACACCTGAACTACCGATTGACTCGAGTTTACCGCTCCCCCCTCCGCCCCCACGCCCCC
The DNA here is from genome assembly GCF_003789085.1 of Penaeus vannamei. Classification (NCBI taxonomy): domain Eukaryota; kingdom Metazoa; phylum Arthropoda; class Malacostraca; order Decapoda; family Penaeidae; genus Penaeus; species Penaeus vannamei. The sequence continues at coordinate 109,887 of NW_020868942.1, forward strand.
CCCTTCAGAACCGCGCCGAGAAGAAGGGCAAGGAGGCCCAGGAGGTGCAGGAGGCGGTGGAGCAGCTGGACCGCGCCGCAGCTGTCCTGAGGAGGAAGCTGGTGGCGAGGCTGGACCTGGCGACGCTCTCCCAGGCCACGGCGAACTCCCTTCTGCAGGAGGTGGGTCGGGGGAGAGGGAGAGGGAGGGGGGAAGGGGTGGAAGGGAGAGGGAGGGGGTGGAGGAGGAATGGAGGGTGGGGAGAGGGGGGTGGAGGAGGAATGGAGGTGGAAATGGAGGGGGAAGGGGAAGAGGATGGGAAAGAAAGTGGGAAGGAGAGGTAAGAGAGGGAAAGAGGAGAGAGAGAGAGAGAGAGAGAGAGAGAGAGAGAGAGAGAGAGAGAGAGAGAAGTGAGAGAAGAGAGAAAGAGAAGAGGAGAGAGAGAAAGATGAAGAAAGAGAGGAGAGAGAGAATGAGATTAACAGGAATGTTTAGAGAAAAAATAAATAGAACAAGGGGGATGATAAGAGGAATGAATCCAAATGGAAGAAAGAATAAAAAAGTAAATTAAACAACGAAGAGACATTTAAGTGACAAGGTCCAGAGTGGCGAAGGAAAATAAATGAAAAAGAAGTACCTGAAAAAAAAATCATCTCACCAATATAGATAAATGATTAAAAAAGAAAACGAAAAAAAACTTTAGTTTAATCACGAAAGAAAGATAAAGAAAAAAATAATTTACTTAATCAGCACAGATAAATACCCCATAAAAAGAAAAGAAGAAAAAAAAATCTCTTTAACATAAATAAATAACAAAACAAAAAGGAAACGAAGAAAAAAAAAGTAATTTCAACATAAATAAAAAAAAAAGCGAAAAGAAAATAACTAAAAAAAAAACCAAGAAACAGAAAATATAACAACAAGAACAAAACAAGGAGAAAAAAAAAAAAACACTAAAACAATCCCATATCAACAACAAAAAAAAGAGCCAAAAAAAAAAAGTCAACAACCTTCACGCCAAAACACAGAGAAGGAATCCCGAGTGACGCAATCTCATCCCATTACAACAATTTACTCCCGACGTCATACTCCGATTGGCGATAAGTTGACCTCATATTTGCGG
>NW_020868942.1:113698-116198 GCF_003789085.1 Penaeus vannamei
TGAGAGAGAGAGATAGAGAGAGAGAAAGAGAAAGAGAGAGAGAGAGAGAAAGAGAGATGAGAGGAGAGAAGGAGGAGGAAAGAAGAGAAGGAAGAGAGAGAAAAAAAAGAACAAGAGGAGAGCGAGCGAGGCGAGCGAAGCGAAAGTAAGAGAGAGGAGAGAGAGAGATAAAAATAAAACTTAAAACCAATGACCAAATACTGAAGTTTGATGACCAGCCAGAATGCACAGCGTGGCTTATGATTATCACGATTCTTATGCTTTATCAGGCTTAATATCTACCATTATCCAATAGATAAAGAGGGTTTCCATGCAGACTACCTTGTGAATATTAAGTCTATCTCAGTTCATGACGAAAAGGGGTTTTCAATTTGACAGATAAGGTTCTACATTTATCTACTTTTAATACGAATTTGATGGCGATTATAAAGATAACAGCAGGGAGTCACGCGCGCTTTAAGAAGAAATCCGGGTACTAAATTAATCTCCTTAATCCTCTATGTCTCGAGAAGGTATATATTGCATTCCTCTCTCGTCATCGTTGATAAGAGTCATTCTTTCAGATTGATAAGATGAACCGTCGAGTCCAAGCTCATGGGAAGCTCATTGAACCCTCATCAGCCAAGACGTCCTTAGAGGGAGGAGACCACGAAGGCGGCGGCGCAGGAGGTCCCGAAGGAGTGTCTGAGAGGAAGATCTCACCGCCAGGGAAGGGAGATTCCCCGGACGTGGCGGGCGTCCTCCTGAGCAGCAGCTTGAGAGAGACTCGTCTAGACTTGAGAGACGCCAACAAGGAGGACGTCGACCTCATCTCCCTCGAGTACCAGACGTCCCCCTCGAGACAAGCTCCCCCCGTGCCGGCTCGGGCCTTCGAGACCAACCTCCAGTCGTCCTCCGCGACTTCTTCTCCTCCTTCCTCCTCCTCCTCGAGCACCCGCACCTCCCCCGTCCTCACACGCCCGCCGAGCACCTCCTACGACCACCTCAGCTGCCGAGAACAGGAGGCGAGGATCCTGCTGCTGAAGGAATGCCTGACCTCGCTCGACAAGATGACCCTGAAGCAGGAGGATCCGTCAAGGGGAGAGAAGTCGGGGAAGGGGAAGGGGCAAGGGGAGTCCCTGTCGAAGGAGGCGCTGCTGGAGATGTTCCGGAGGGCGATAGAGGCCCTGGATGAGGGGCATTAGGGTCCTAAAGGGGCCCTCACACGATAAATTTTTTCGTCAATTAATTGATATCAATTTATTGACGTCAATGAATTGATGGAAATCACTGTGCCCTCACACGGTCAATGATTTTACTTCAATTTTCAGTTTGATTCATAATTTCGAGATGAAAGCATCTGTGGCACTTGGAGTAGTGCTTGCTCTGGACACTCCAAAGCGAAAGAAGAGGAGTAAGTGGGTAAAGAAATGGTATCTCTGTCGAAGGGAACAAGGACATACAAGATTGCTGAGGGAATATATTTTCCATACAATATTTTATATGCGTCAGCCTTTTTCTCCCGGTCACTGTACTCGTCGGATTTTATTTTCCACAAGGCCGATAAGGATCTATAAACGTCGATTATCTCCATCATCATTTTACGCTCACTTTCTTTCTTCTTTTCAGCCATGATTACGATGACGACTCTTTCACTGCTGCAAGGGAAAACACTAAATTATTGATCAATATTGACGCTTTGCCCACACACGCTCAATTTTATTGAAGACCCATCAATAAATATCAAAGGAGTTTTGATCTATCAATGAATTGACTCAATGACATTGTTTCAATTAAATTGATATCAATGTCCCCCTCACACGGTCAATTTCTCCATCAATTCATTGACGTCAATAAATTGATATCAATTAATTGACGAAAAAATTGATCGTGTGAGGGCCCCTTAAGACTCGCTTTTATTAAGACTGTAGACTGTTTTATTGTTTTTTTTTTCTATTTGGTGCTAAAACTGGGTGCCTTTATCTAAACGGTAAAATCATTTCAGTTTTGTTTATTCAGTGATATATATCCCTATATATTCCATTCGTCTCATAAGGAACAAAAGAGATATTGATATAAGATTATAATCCACAATATCTGTTCACTATTAGCTTATTTTCATTCTCCAAAGCTCACTCTCACCATCAAAGACTTTCTCTTCCTCGAAATAATCATCAAAATACCACTTCATTTTCCTCATCACTATGATTCATACTTATCACTATCAAACTGATTACCATTTACATAATTTAATTCAATACTGTTCCTTAATTCCCATTTCACTATCACTTTTCTTTTCCATTCAATATCATTTGTACTCATCATCATCACTATCTCATAGAGACTGTAACACCAACACCATTTAAAAGTGACTGTGATACCATCATTTCATAGTGACTATAACAACATCTCATAGTAACTGCAGTGCCATCTCATAGTGACTGAAATACCACCATTTCATAGACTGTAATACCATCTCATAGTGACTAACACCACCATTTCATAGAGACTGTAACCTCAA
>NW_020868942.1:131198-133698 GCF_003789085.1 Penaeus vannamei
GATAAACAAACATACCAATGGACCCACGTACACACACACACACATAAACACACGTAAAGATACCAATATCTCCACACACACACACACACTCACGTACACACACTCAAACAAACTTACAGATCCGTATACAAACACACAAACACACTCACGCAAGCACACGCAAAGAAACCCACGAATCCACAGACAAACAAAGAAACACATGCACTCACACGCAAACACACGTACGCACACACACGCGCGTGCGAACCGAAAGGGATGGGATTATTATTATTATTTTTTTTATTTGATTTCCGTTTTCTAAATTCAAAACAAGGAATTCTGTTTCACGGGGGACTCTTCTATGTACTTATAGGTTTTAATTTCATTGATTTTCATTGTTGTTATAACCCCCGCCAAGGAGGTTATGTCTGTTCGTTGGTTAACAGAATAACTCAGCCTAACACAGATGCCATTATCATTATTATTCAAAAAGTTATGAAATTTTTACGGTTCAGCCTAACACACAATATTATTATCATTATTATTATTATTATTATTATATTATCATATTATCATATTATTATTATATATTATATTATTATTATATTATATATTATTAATTACTATATTATTATCATTATCATCATTATCATATCATTATTATTACTTATTATTATTTCTTCTTGTGATCCGAATCATGATCAGGTTTGGATAATATTTGTCAACCCTATATACAGGGGTAACTATAATTACTATCATTACCTTAATTACCTCCACCAAGGAGATTATGTTTACGGACTTGACTTTAGTGTACTTGAGAAAAGAATTTTTCAATGTGATTTTTCAAGTTGATTATATTTAATGCGTCAGTGACCCCGTTGCCTTGGCGGAGGTATGCGCCCTCTGACTGTTTTTGGTTATTAATGTTATTGATGTAGTTGCTTGTTGTTGATAGAAGCATTTTTATTATCATTATGATTTATTTATTGTTATTAGCACTGTTAATATTATCATTATTGTCGTTATTATTGTTTCTTAGCACAGATATTATCATTTTGTCATTACAATTGTTATTACAATTGTTATTAACATTCTTACTAATATCATTACTATTGTCATTATTGCTGTAATTATAATCTCTATCATCTTTATCATTGTTATTATCATTATTATATTTTATTATCATTTTATTATCATTATTATTTATTTTTCATTATGATTATCATTATCATTTTTATCATTATTATTATATATCATTATTATTATGATTTAATCATTACATTATATATATTATGATTATTCATTTCTATTACTATTATCATCATAATCACTGTATATCATTATTCTTATAATTATTAACATTATTATTATTATTATATCATTACTTTATTATTGATTTATTATCATTATCTAATAATGATTTTTTCTAATTATTATATTATTTTCATTTAATAATTAATATTCAATACCATCATTAGGATCACTTTTATTAAAATCATTATAATGCTGATAATGATATCATGTCCTTATTACGTTTATCCTCATCAATATTGCCATCACTGATTATCATTATTTTTGCTACAATTATGATTTTCGCAAAGAAAAATATACCGACGCTTTTCTGTCCTCACTTCAAGAATAAAGATGTCACTTTAGTCGGAAAAATATGTGTTAAAACAGACATAGAATTTATATTATGGAATGACTGCCGTATCTTTCATATTTGTATTGCAGATTTGAATGTGCATGGATGTGTGTGTGTGCGTGGTGTGTGTGTGCGTGTGTGTGTGTGTGTGTGTGTGTGTGTGTGTGTGTGGTGTGTGTGTGAGAGAGAGAGAGAGAGAGAGAAGAGAGAGAGAGAGAGAGAGAGAGAGAGAGAGAGAGAGAGAGAGAGAGAGAGAGAGAGAGAGAGAGAGTGAGAGATAGAGAGAAAGAGAGAATAAGAAAGATAGACAGAAAGAGAGAATAAGAAAGATAGAGAGAAAGAATATGCGCGTGTCTATCTTCACGTCCCATTCATCTTTTTAAAAACCTAAATCGAACACAAAACTAAAAAAAAAACAAAAAAAAAACACGTGACGTTTCCTTCCTCCTGCTGCACCCCGCCGCTCGCTTAACATGTGCTGCTTCATATCCTATTAATGAAAGACACTTGTTTAACAGCTGCCGAAACAAGTGACACGCGCCCATGCATCTATACAAGTGCGGGAACCCCTGAGGCAATAGAGGGCGGGAGCGCCTCATCTGGCAGTGTTGACACTCGACATTACCGATCATCAACGGGATTAGATCTCGAGTAATGGGATCAGAACCCCCGCACTCCTTCAGATCCTGTTTTGTTAAGGGATCAAGAGCGCGTTGTTCCCGACCCGATGATCTGCGGGGGAGAAGGCGAGAGTTTGTTACAATGTCGGCTTTTTCGGTGACGGCGGTGTTGCAGTGTTCGGGTTTGCGGTGTTGCAGGGGGGGGGGGGGGGGGGGGTTGCTGTCGGGGAAATTTTTGGGAATATATGTTTGATTT
>NW_020868942.1:143698-153698 GCF_003789085.1 Penaeus vannamei
CCATTAGATATCTTTCATAAATGTCTTTTACACATCACTCCATACCCATTGCCTAAGGGTATAATACAACATTCTTAACTTGCCATTACCCATGTGTTTGATAATGTTTATCGGGAGTATGTTTAGTGTATATACCTTTCCTTTCCCTAACATATGGTTATATGACATATTTTTACTATTTCTTCATCTTACAGTAATCTTCAGCGCTTGTCCTGCCTTGCCCTTTCCCTTACCCAAATTCTCCGATTTGCCCTCCCCTCCCTATGTCTCTATTGTATCTATCTCTTACTCTAACCCATCTATTGCGACCCACCTTTGTGTAGATGTCTAAGTCAACACGTTTTTCGGTACTTACCCACCTTGCGACCCACCTTTGAACCCAATCTTTCTCCATTTTTTATTTTTATTTTTAGTTTTATTATTATTATTTATTATTATTTTTTTTTATTTTTTTATTATTTTTTTATATTTTTTTTACCCATCTCTCTTTCCAACCCATCTTTAAATCCTACTCTAACCCACTTTTGCCCCCCTTCGTCTCCTCACCCCTTCTTCTTAACCCACCTCTCTCTCCACCCACCACGCCTCTTAACAACTACAGTATTACTTGTCACTTCCTTTAATCCACCTTACCCACTTTTAAACTCAAAATCACCCATTCCTACAATCCTCCTACAACCCACCTACCCTTCCTCCAACCCCACCTTTCCCCCTCCCTCACCCACCCTGTCCTCCAATCTACCTTCCCTCCTTCTCCAGCCCATCCTTCTCCTCCAACCCACCTTTCCTCCTCCCCTCCACCCCCTTTTCCATCCCTCTTCCTCCTCCTTAACCCACCCATCACCCAACCGCCCTCCTCCAACCCCTTTCCCCCTACCTCTTCCTCCAACCCCACCTTTTCCTCCCCTCAACCCCCTTTTCCCCCACCCAGCCTTCCTCCAACCCACCAACCACCCCACCGCCCACCCAACCAACGGCTCCTCCAACCCCCTATCACCCCCACCTCACCCCCCTTTCCCCCAAACCACCCCACCCAACCCCTCCAACCCACCTTTCTCCCCCCTCCCCCACAACCCCCTTTCCTCCATTCCCCCACCCTCCCCAACCCCTCCAACCCACCCATCACCCCACCACAAACACCTGCCCACCTCGCGCACTCCTCACGGTAAATAAAGCCGAGTAATGAAGGCTGGCGCCCAGAGAGCCATGGCGAAAGGGATTTCCACTCGGCTTACGCATATGTAGGAATTCCCGAGCCAGAGGGACGTCTGGGGAGAGGCTACATACCGTCTCTTCTCCCTTTCTTTTTTTTTTGCTTTTTTTTTTGTTTTTATTTGTTGTATTTCTTTTCTTTTTCTATTTCTCCTTCTTTTTTTTTTCTATTTCTCTTCTGTTTTTTCTACTCATCTTTTTTTTCTATTTCTATTTCTCTTCTTCTTTCTATTTCTCTTCTTATTTCTTTTATTTCTCTTCTTATTCTTTTTTAAATTTATCTTTCTTTATTTTTTTTTCTATTTCTCTTTTTTTCTTTTTCCTGTTTGATTTTTATTTTTGTTCTTCTTCTTCTGTTGATTCTTCTTTTCCTCTTCTTTTGTTGGTTCTCATTTTCCTTTTTTTCATTTTCATTTTCCTTTTCCTTCTTCATCTGTCGATTCTCCGTTCCTCTCTCTATTATCCTCTCCTCGTCATCTTTTTCTTATCTCCCATCTTTCTCTGTTCACCATCCTCCTCCTCTGTTTCACTTCTCCTCCCTGTTTTTTTTCTCTCCCTCTCTTCTTTATCTCCCCATTTCTTCCTTTCCTCCTCTCATTCCTATTACCCCTCTTTCTCTCTTCCTCCTCTTCTTCCCCTATCCCCTTCGGCACCCCCATTTTATCCCCTCCTACTCTCCTCCCCTTCCCCCCATCCCCTCTTCTCCCCTCCAAGTTCTCCCCACCCCTATTCGGTCCCCTCCTACTCTCCTCCTCTTCCCCTTCCCTCCCCATTCCTCCCTCCTCTCCTTCATTCCTCCTTCCTCCCTCCATTCCTCCCTTCCTCCCTCCTCCCTCCCCCCATTCCTCCTCCTTCCTCCCTCTCCCCTTCCCCTCCATTCATCCCTCCTCTCCCTCCTCCTCTTCCCCCTCCCTCCTCCCCCCTTCCTCCCCCCTTCCTCTTTACCCCTAGGAACTCAAAGAAGTCCCCCTCCCCCCCCCCCTTTTTTTTAAGCTGAGGCGGAGAAGTAACGAACGAGAAGAGAATCCTGCGCTTGTTATGAAGAAGCGCCATCATTACTTTTCTTCCTTTGGCATTCGTCTGGCTTTGTAATTTAAAGTAACTATTAAAATAAAGTTTGTTCGTCTGCTGTAATTTAAGGTAACTATTAAAATAAATTTGGCAAATTTAAAGAAAAAGGCAACTATTAAAATAAAGTTTTGATGTCGTATCTCACGTGGAACTTAAAGAGGTAACTATTAAAATAAAGTTTTGAGATCGTATCTTACGGGGATTTTAAGAAAAAGGTAACTATTAAAATAAAGTTTGGCAAAATTTAAAAGAAAAAGGTAAACTATTAATTAAGTTTTGATGTCGTATCTCACGTGGAACTTAAGGAGGTAACTATTAAAATAAAGTTTTGATATCGTATCTTACGGGGATTTTAAGAAAAAGGTAACTATTGAAATATATATTTTTTAGATCGTATCTTACGGATTTGAAGAAAAAGGTAACTATTTAAATATTTTTTTGATCGTATCTCACGTGGATTTTAAGAAAAATAACTATTTGAAATAAAGTTTTGATATATCGCTTGAAAAAAGTTAAAAAAGGTAACTATTAAAATATAATTTTGATATCGTATCGCTTAAGAAAAATGAAAGAGAGAGAAAAAAAATTGTGTATTATTCTACATATCATTAATTTTCTTTCAAAATGACTGCGTGCATTATTCCCTTGCAGAAGCTGGTGTGTGTGTATATATTATCAAACAAACAATAGCCAGCAGGAGTTGTAAATATGATAGACTTTTAATCCCGGTTGTTCTCATGTTCAGGAATAATGGAACAAAGAGTCAGGGATGTTTTAATCGATATTTCCTAGGTCCATTTTCTTCGTCCCTGATTCCGAAATCTGGAAAGGCAGAGAAAGCTTAAGAAATGGGAATCAAGTATCACAATTCCAGAAGTTCATTTGGGAATCTGGACTGCAATGTTATCACAAGATACGATGGTTTTCTTTAGCGATGAAAAGACACCTTTACATTCAAATTAGTTCATGTACAATCTTGCACGCATTCAAATATTTAGCTCCACAAACAACGTGTTATTTCAGAACAACGGCCGATTGAACAAGGACTGACTTTTTATTCTGTCTTGAAAAGAATGTAAAATCTCCAGCAGGAAGATTTTAATTATTTCCGTTGGTGAGATATTCATGAAGAATAAACTTCTGTCCTCATCCCCTCATCCTCCCCTCACCCCCCCTCCCTCCCCCGGTCTCACGACACCTGTTTACATAAAAGATTTCCCCAACATATCAAAGATTCCAAACGAAGTACCCTATCCCCAACCCCGACGAACCGACGCATTTCCGACCTTACGCTCCCCTCACCCAAGAGCCAACCTCGGCCCCTCTGAACCCCCCGAGGGATACGCCTCTCTGATTCGTCACATAAGGAAAGGAATAATTCCTAGGTCTGAGCTACGTCAAATATTTGCTCTTCATGTAAATGCCTGGAGCCTAAACTAAAAATCCCAGACAAGTTAAAACTGTAATTAGAAAATTTTTCACAGGGATGATCTCGGATTTTTGATGAAGAGAGAGAGATGGTTGAAGGGATTAGGGAGGGGAGGAAGGTGGTGGGCATGATCTGGCGAGAGAGGAGGAGGAGGAGGAGGAGGAGCAGGAGGAAGGAGCTGGTAGAAGACTTAAAGGAGAAAGGAGGAGGCTGGAGGAGGAAGAGGGTAGAAGAGTTAAAGAAGAGGAGGAGGAGGAGAAAGAGCTGGTAGAAGAGTAAAGGAGGAGGAGGAGGTGGTAGAAGAGTTAAAGGAGGAGGAGGAGGAGGAGGAAGGAGGAGGAGGAGGAGGAGGAGGAGGGTAGAAAGAAGGGAGGAGGAGGAGGAGGAGGGAGGAGGAGCAGGAGGAAGGAGCTGGTAGAAGAGTTAAAGGAGGAAGAGGAGGAGGAGGAGGTTGGATGGAGATTTTATGAAGGGGTGAGGGACTAGATGAGTAGGATGAGGAGGTAGAGGAGATAGAGGAGGAGGAAGAGGGGATGGAATATGAAGATGAAAAGGAGGAGGAAAGAGGAGATGGAATATGAGGATGAAAAAGGAGGAGGAGGAGGGGGATTTGGAAAGAGATTTTATGAAGGGGTGAGGGACCAGCTGAGTGGTGAGGAGGAGGAGAAAGAGGAGGAGAGGAGAGGAGGAGAAGAGGAGGAGAGGAAGAGGAAGGAAAGAGAGGAAGTAGGTGAGGGGAAAGACGAGGGAGCATTTTATGAAGGGGCGAGAGAACAGATGAGGAGGAGGAGGAGGGAGAGAGGGGAGAAAGGGAAGGGGAGAGGAAGCAGGTGAAGGGAGAAGCGAGGATTTTATGAAGGAATGAGGGACCAGATGATAATGAGGAGGAGGAGGAGGAGGAGGAGGAGAGAGGGCGAAGATGAGAAATGATAGAAGAGAGGAGGGGAAAGACGAACATAAGAAGAGAAGGAGGAGATGAGAAGAGATGGCGGTGATGATGATGATGAGGAAGAGGAGTAGGATGATGAGGATGAGACTGAGAAGAAGGAAGACGAGGATGATGAGGAGAATGAGATAGGGTAGAGAGAACGAACTTGTGAGGGACCAAAAGAGGAAATGATAAAAGAGGAAGAGGAGAAAGAGAGAGAAATGAAAACTAAAGAGAGAAAGAAATCGAAAGAGAGAGAGAGAGAGAGAGAGAGAAAGAGAGAGAGAGAGAGAGAGAGAGAGAGAGAGAGAGAGAGAGAGAGAGAGAGAGAGAGAGAGAAGAGAGAGAGAGAGAGAGAGAGAGAGAGAGAGAGAGAGAGAGAGGACAGAGAGAGAGAAAGAGAGAAAGAAAAGAAAGAGAGAGAGAGAGAGAGAGAGAGAGAGAGAGAGAGAGAGAGAGGAGAGAGAGAGAGAGAGAGAGAGAGAGAGAGGAGAGAGAGAGAGAAGAGAGAGAGAGACGAGAGAGAGAGAGAGAGAGAGAGAGAGAGAGAGAGAGAGAGAGAGAGAGAGAGAGAGAGAGAGAGAGAGAGAGAAAGAGAGAGAGAGAGAGTTACGTGAGTGAGAAAACAGACAAAGATGACAAAGAGAAGGAGGGGAAAAGGAAATGGCGGAGGAGAGAAGAAAAAGAAAAGAAAGGTGAGGAGATAGGTGCGGGGAGTCCATGGACGAGCGAAGGAACAAAGGAAGAGAGAGAGAGAGAGAGAGGAGAGAGACAAAAATAATAACGAGAGAGGAGGGGAGAAATGCAGATGGGTTTTGTCAGTGAGTGAGTGGAAAGAAGAGGAGGAGGAGGAGGAGGAAAAGGAGGATGACGAGGGGAGGAGGAGGAGGAGGAGGAGGAGGAGGAGAGGAGGAGGAAAAGGAGATGACGAGGGGAGGAGGAGGAGGAGGAGGAGGAAGGAGGAGGAAGAGGAGGCGAGAAGGTGGAGAGGAGATGCAGGAGGAGGAGGAGGAGGAGAGGAGGAAGAGGAGTAGGAAGAAGAGGAGGAGGAGAGGAGGAAAGGAGGGAAGACGAAGGAGGAAGGAAGGAAGAGGAGGAGAAGGTGAGGAGGAGAAGAGGAAGGGAGAGGGAAGAGGAATGAGAAAAAGATACAGGAGACAAAGAGAAAGATATTAAGAAGAAAAAGAGAGACTGGAGGAGACAAGGGAGAGAGGTAAAAGGAAGCAGTAAATGGAGGGAGACAAGAGAAGAAAATAATGATACAGATAGATAGATAGAAATAGATGATGATGATAATAACATTGTGATGAGATAGGATGATTATTCAGTACAATAATAGTAATGTAAACCTAACAATGATAGTGATAACATTGATGATGATTATACTACAGGTGATGGTACTGGGATAATAGTGATGATGCCATGAACATAACACTAATAATAGTGGTGACGATGATGATGATGATGATTGGTGATGATGATATGGATAATGATAATCATAATAATGATAGAAGCAGTAGTAGTAAACAATGATGGCGATAATGATGTTGATAATAATGATGATAACAATATTGATAATAATGATAATATTGATACTAATAGTAATGATGATAATGATAATAGTAATAATAAATAATAATAAAATAATAATAAACAACAACAGCAATAATACGATAATAACAACAACAATAGTAATGATGATAATAAGGATAATAGCAATGATTATCATAATGATAAGATTGATATTCATCATAACTATGATGATGATGAAGATGGTAACTAACTTGATAGCAATAATAATAATGATAATGATAAAATCATCATCATTACTACTACTACTACTAGTAATGATGATAATAAAGAATGATAACCGAGATGATAATAACGATAATATCAATAATAATAATGACGATGATAATAATGATGGTAATGATAATGATAGTGATGATATTACTACCACATAGTAATTAAAATATTGACGATAGCAATATGATTGTAATGATAATTATGATAGTAATAATACTATTAAGAATGATCATAATACTCAAACCAATGGGGCTACGACTAAAGAGTATATATTACTGTATCCACCCTTGTTTCCAGCCACGAGGGTCCCTCTAGTAAGCTGCCTGTTTACATCCTCATGATGATTTGGTCGATTTGTCCAAGCCATTCCTTTATTAACCCACAAGCCACTTTTATCCAAGGTGTTTTATAAGAGAGTGAAGCCAAGTGTCCACATAGTGTGAGTTGCTGTTCTGTGTAATGAGAGTGACAGTTCCAAGCCGTCGGTTGGGTATGTGGTCCTGACAGCTGTACCCTATGATCTGGTACAAGGGTATTTCTCCAAAATATATGAAGGTCTGCTATTGATCTAATAGTCATTAGAAACTCTCTAAAAATGCAGCATTTTTTAATCCTTTTTTATATTTTTATACTTTTTATACTTTTATATCTAAAAATACAGCATCTTATATACTTTTTGAAAAGTATAAAAGTTTGCTCTCAATCAGGTGATCTTTGTGAAAGTTTCTATAAATTTACAGCGCTATCAAAAATTGTAAAGATTTGCTATCAACCCAGTAATCCTTTCTAGAATTTTCCCGAGTCATAAGATCTCTCAGAGTGATTCACAATGCACTGAATCAAATACCATCTTCAGGCCAATACTGACTGCGAGTAACTTACACCCAAACTCATGATGGTGACCTGGGATGACTCAGAGGGCAACGGTACACCCAGAGGACCAGATTTACACCAGGTGTGAATCTGGAGTGACCCAGTATCTAGTGCCTTAGTAGGTGGCACGTGATTGACTTAGAGGGATGAGAGTGGGAAACTCTGGCTGGTATGCTGAGAAGTGTAATGCCAGGGTAATTGCTGCAGTTCCGGTAATACCCCTTTTCCATACCAGATAACAGCCAGGACCTCATGCAATCGATGGGTCAGGATAATGTAATCCCTTTTCCATACAATAACAGCCAGAATCCCCTCCATACCAGATAACAATTCATGCAATCGATGGTTCAGGATTTCAAATACCAATCATACCATCCTTCAGCTTGGTAATCATCTCAAGGTTTTGAAAAGGATTTTTTTTGTCTCATAAAAATAATCAATATGCTGATACGTTTCTTAAAATTACAAGTACAGCATTGTAGTTGCTTCAAATAAAATGAAAAAAGTAACAGAATACTATGCAACTTTTGTTGTTTATATGCACCGCTATTGGCTTTACAAGGCTATGGAAATTTACGAATGTATTTCTCAGATTCAGTCAAAAAAGAAGAAAAAAGTCTCATTACATACATTGTTTTTCATGTGAAAAGTAAAAATTCCATGAGGTTTTGCACCTTTTTGTATATCCACGGCGAGTGAGTGTGTTCGAATCAGATAATTGGATAATTCCAATGGTCACTGGCATTAGCATGTCTTATTGATTGAATTATGATCAACGAATCAAGATCAGCCATTTTTTTAATAAGATAATATTATATCATACAGATACAGAATGATTTTGGGAAAGATTCCTCAAACCGAAGTCAATACCACGTCATATGATTCGGATACATTAGAAATTCTTACCATGACGTTCCAACGATAATAATTTGTCTTCAAATTTTAGACATCGAGTGAACAATATATTTGATGCACTGTTAAAAAGGCACAGAAACAAGAAATTAATGAAAATATAAATACCTATCTGAGACTAAATGTGAAATATATATGAAAAATATTGAGCTCTGATACCCTGGTCGGAGTGTATCAAATTCTATTAAGATAAAGGTACCAATTTTGATATAAACCGAAAAGCTACAGAAAGTCTTTGCACACACACACACACAACCACACATACACACACACACACACACACACACACACACACACACACACACACCACACACAACACACACACCACACACACACAACACACACACAAACACCCCCCCCCCCCACACACACGCACACACAATGATCTGCTCATCTCCTTTCCACTCACGCATATGATCCCATACCTGCCAATCAATTTTTGAATCCATCTCCCTCGCTACTTCATTTACGTCTAGCACTGTATTCACCCACACAAACACAAGCTTTTCAATCTATGGTCCAAACAACAGCGACCTTACTGCGAAGGAGTCAAGGAAAAGGGGTAAATGGAATTTCCAATAGTTCATTAGCAACCAGGTGAGGATCGCCAAAGAAAAAAATTGGAAAACGCTGTCATTGTAAATATATCTGGGTGAGTATATTTCACGTCATGGATGTGATGTTTGAGATTTGAGTATATTGGTTTTTTTGGGAAAATTGAACTGTAAATATTTTTCAAGATTTTTTGGGGGGAACTTGAACATGTAAATATTCCGCCTTACAACACACACACCACACACAACACACACACACACACACGCACACACAACACACACAACACCACACATATAATATATATATATATATATATATATATATATATATCCATTTATTATATGTATATAACATATATATGATATATATATATATACATATATGATATAATATATATATTATATATATATATATAGTATAATATATATAATATATATATATAGATATATATATACTAGTATATATAATTTATATAATAATAATAGAATATATAGAGGTATGCACACATATATACTACATACATATATATTAATATATAATATATATATATTAGTATATATAATATCAGAGCACACACACACATATATATACATACATATATGTAAAGTATATATAATATATATATATAGATATAGGTATATAGTACAGCATATTATACATAACATAATATGTATAATAATATAATATAATAGTATATATAAAACATATAAATATATTATATATAAGTATAATATATAAGTATAATATATATAGAAATATATATAAAAAAAATAAAAGATGTGATATATGATAATAAATATATGGAATAATATATAGGTAATAGATATAATATACGAGGGTAATAGATACATATATATATGTATAAATAATAAAGTATATATATATATATATATAGTTATAATAGATAGAGATAATAGGTGTATAAGTATATATGGGTATATATATATATATATAATATAGTATAAATAGTTATATATATATATATATATATATAATATATATATGATATATAAGAGGAAAAGAAGGAGAGAGGGGAGAGAAGAGAGAGAGAAGAGAAGAGGAGGAGAAGAGAGAGAGAGAGAGAGGACAGAAGAGAGTGAGAAGAGGGAGAGAGAGAAGAGAACGAAGAGAGAGAGAGAGGAGAAGAGAGGACAGAGAGAGAGTGAGAAGAGAGAGAAGAGAGGAGAGAGAGGAGAGGAGAGAGAGAGAGAAGA
>NW_020868942.1:158698-165929 GCF_003789085.1 Penaeus vannamei
GAGAGAGAGAGAGAGAGAGAGAGAGAGAGAGAGAGAGAGAGAGAGAGAGAGAGAGAGAAGAGAAGATAAAGAGGAGAAAGAGAGAGAGGAGAGAGATAGATAGATAGATAGATAGAGAGAGAGAGAGACAGAGACAGAGAGAGAGAGAGACAGATAGAGAGAGAGAGAGGGAGACAGACAGACTGATAAGAAGGAGAGTTATATATATAGAGAAACAGAAACAGAAAGAAGAGAGAGAGAGACAAATAACTGAGAACGAGAAAGAGAAAGCGAGAGCGATCGAGCGAACGAGCGAGAAAGACAGACAGACAGACAGACAGACAGACAGACAACAAACAAAGACACATCAAGAGAAAGACAGATTCAGACATAACCTTTCCCCCAAAAGCCCCAAAGTCTGCCAAACCCACCCCCTCCCTCCCTTCCCCCTCCTCCCCCTCCCTCCTCCCTCCCCTCCCTTCCCTCCCTTCCTCTCCTCTCCCTCCCCTCCCTCCCTCCCCTCCCCCCCTCCTCCTCCCTCCCCCCTCCCTTCCCTCCCCCTCCCCTCCCCTCCTCCCTCCCTCCCCTCCGCCACGCAGCGTCCGTGGAGGTAATTACTGCCTTTTTTTAAGTGCCGTCATTATGAGCTCGCCCTTACGACATCCTTAATTCAATTCTCTTGTAATGTGAGGTAATCAAGCTGGTATTTCTACTGGTGTACTTGACACGAAAATCGCTTGTTTTTTGGTGGTGGAGTCAAGGGGAGGGGGGGAGGGGGGAGGGGGGGAGGGGGAGTCTTTGTTATTATTTTGTTTCATGTTTTTTTTTCTGTCTATTTTGTTATATATATATATATATATATATATATATATATATATATATATATATATATATATATATATATATATATATATATATGTGTGTGTGTGTGTGTGTGTGTGTGTGTGTGTGTGTGTGTGTGTGTGTGTGTGTGTGTGTGTGTGTGTGTGTGTGTGTGTGTGTTGTGTGTGTGTGTATTTTCTTATGTGTGCATAACTTCTATTCGTTTTATTTGAAAATAAGTTTTTATTGTTTTTGTTGCATGTTTTTTTCTATCTGTCTATTTTATATATATATATAGTTTTTTATATATTCGCTTGTTTATTTTCGATAATCATTTGTTTAGTTATTCATAAATTTCCATCATTCATCTGCTTGTTAATCCGTATTTTCCATATATATATAACTTCTATTCGTTTATTCATTTCCGATAATCATTTTCTTCATTCATTCACAAATCTTCGACATTCATCTCTTTGTTAATTATATTATATTATTATTATTATTATTATTATTATTATTATTATTATTATTATTATTATTATTATATTATTATTATTATTATTATTATTATTATTATTATTATTATTATTTATTATTATTATTATTATCATTATCATTATTATTATTATTATTACATTATTCATTATTACTATTTTACGTATTTATCTATTTATTTATCATTTTTAACCCGTGTAAGCTTCGCCGAGGTCGCGTGTTGGTCTCGCTATCAAAAGCTTTGTGTTTAATCATCGGTCTTAGTGGAATAATAACTTGAATAACGTCATAAAAACCTTGCCAACATGCGACTAAAAAAAAAAAAAAATGACGAGAGATTTTGACTCGTAAAAAAAAAATATATTTATTATGAAGAAAGGGATCGCCGATAAAAAAGTGCGATTAATCTCTTTGCTAAAAAAAGAAAAAGAAAAAAAAGAAAAAGAAAAAAAAATACAACGAAGAGAAATAAAAGAGCTGATATAGCACAAAATACGAAGAAGGATGAGAAGAATAAAAGAAGATAAAAAAAAGAAGATGAAGAGATGTATATATATATATATATATATATATATATATATATATATATATATATATATATATATATATATATATATATATATATATATATATATGTATATATTATGTATATATATATATATATATATATATATATATATATATATATATATATATAGACGTATATATACACATATATCTACCTACCTACATATCTGTCTATCCAACTATCTATCTATTTACCTCTCTCTCTCTCTCTCTCTCTCTCTCTCTCTCTCGTCTATCTATCCATCTACCTATATCTCTGTCTCTTTATTTATCTATCTATCTACCAATATATCTATATATGTATGTAGATATGTGTATATAAGTGTATGTGTGTGTGTGTGTGTGTGTGTGTGTGTGTGTGTGTGTGTGTATGTGTGTGCGTGTGTATGCATGTGCGTGTACGTCCCTATGAAGAAATTATAACATATCGAGAGAGCCGCCCATCTTGGCTATCGCTCGCAACGAACAGGTTTCCCTCCCGAGTTTCAGCGGAAGCCTCGCGCGCGGGCCAATGAGCACTGGCGAAGAGGTGAAAATCAATTTAATAAATGGGCGAAGTTCGGTAGCAAATGGCGAGCATAATGTCCGTGCAAACAGAGGCTCGAGACGTCCTCCCCCCTCTCCGCTCGCGGCCCGAATGATGTGAACGAAGCGAAGGTCCCGAAAGCGATGTGAACGAAGGAGGAAATTTAGAGGCGGGGGGATACGAGCCTAACGGCGCCATTGGGGAGGGAAAGAGGGGGATACGAGCCTGTTTGCGAGTCGAATATATAAAGTGTCCATTTCAATCAAGGAATCTAATCATAATGCAGCGATGAATTAATTCCAGGGTGTTGGAGAAGCGAAGAAAAGGGAAAGAAAGAAGAGAGAGAGAGAGAGAGAGAGAGAGAGAGAGAGAGAGAGAGAGAGAGAGAGAGAGAGAGAGAGAGAGAGAGAGAGAGAGAGAGAGAGAGAGAGAGAGAGAGAGAGAGAGAGAGAGAGAGACAGACAGACAGAGGACAGAGACAGAGAAAAGAGAAGAGAAAAGAAAGAGAGAGAGAAGAGGAACACTGAGCAAAAGGACAATCCGACCACACGTAGAAACCAACAACAACACGCCCCCCCCCCCCCCCTCTTCTCTTCTCCTCACCCACGTGTTTTAATAATCCACGAACAAAGCTTAATCTAAATCACCAGCCTATCAGAGGGGGGGGGGCAGGGGGCAGGGGGAGGGGGGGGGGGAGGGGGACGCACCATCACCGCAGGGTTGCCTACATGCCCGACCACGCCCTAACAAATGAGAATCGATGGCGCACGAGGCCGACAGTCATTTGGCGTAAGTGAGAATCGTATTTACACGGGAAATGGATGTCCAGCTCTGTTTACCCGACCCAGAGGGCGGTCATCGGCCAGGGTGAATTTATTACGTCGATAATTCATTGGCTAGGGTGCTCATAATCATTTGGTCACGGGAGGAGGATGAAGGTGTTAACCGCAGGCTGGTGCTAAGGTTCAAAATCCCGAGGGGAGAGCGTGGGAAAGTGACCCTTGCGAGGTCGGGGAAGAAAGGCTGGAGAGGCACGGACGTAAATTGTTTTTTTTTCTTTCGGTATAAACGTTGTTGTTGGTTTTAGGCACAATTTTCATCTGGGATCGATCTCACAATTAATGATATTAAAAAAAAAAATATTAATGATATAAAAAAAAAATCGTCGATTATGAATATTGTCTTAAGAAACAAGGTTACATATGCAGAATCCTCTATAGACTTATGGTAAAGAAATAATGATAATTATAGTAATTGCGATAATAATGATGATGATGATGATGATGATGATGATGGTAACAATAATAACAACAGCAACAGTAATGATGATAATGGCAAGAAGAATATTAAAGATGACAAATTCAAGGATAATAGTAATTATCATAATAATAGTAATGATATTGCAATTCATAAGGATGATGTTTAAAAAGAGGATAATGATGATAATAATGATAATGATGATGACGATAATGATAATAAGAATGATGATGATATCAACAATAATAGCAGTAGCAACAATAATAATAATGTTGATAATAATGATGAAGATAATAAATAATAATAAATGATATAATAATGATGATAATAATAATGATAATGATAATAATAATATAATGATAATAATAATATCAATGATAATAATAGATAATAATAATGATAATAATAATAATGATAATAATAATAATAATAATAATAATAATAATAATGATAATATATAATAATAATTAATAATAATAATGATAATAATAATGATAATAATAATAATAATAATAATAAAATATAATAATAATAATAATAATAATAATAATAATATAATAATAATAATAATAAAAATAATAATAATAATAAAATAATAAATAATAATAATAATAATAATAATATAATAATATAATAATAATAATAAATAATAACAACAACAACAAATAATAATAATAATATAATGATAATGATGATAAGGATAATGACAAATAATGATGTGATGATATAAAAGAATAACAATAATGATATCAATAATAATAGCAACAGTAATAATGAGGATGATAAAGACAATAATAATGGTAATAATGATAGTGATAATAAGAGTACTGATGATAATGATAAGAATATTTCATTATCATTATTAACAATAATGATAATATAATGATAGATAGAATGACGATGAATGATTAAGAAATTATGATAATAATGATAATGATAATGATGACGATAATGATAGAATAATGATAATGATAATAATAATGATAATAATGATTATGATTAAAGGAATAGTAATATATTATGATGATAGTAATAGTGGTGATTAATATTATGACATATTATGTATATAATGATAATGATAGAACATACAAATAAAATATTGATACAATATTATATTATCATATCACATAAATATAATATATAAAAAATAATAATTTAATAAAATGATAAAAATAATAATAACAACAGCTATATAAATCAAATAATGATATAAATAATATAATATAATATGATAAAATAATAATAATAATAATAATACTAATGACATAATAATAAGTAATTAATAATAATAATAAAATGAAATAATAATAATAATAAAATATTGGTGATAATAATTAAATGGATTGATACTAAGAATGATAATACTGATAACAATAGAGATATTAATGATAATGATAATGATCACAATGATAATAATAATATTGATAATGATGATAACTATGTGAATAACTAGAATGATGATGATAAATATAATGTTAAAAGATTGTAATAAAAATAATGATGATGATAGATGATGACAATAATAATGATTAACGGATAATTGTGATAATAAAAAATAATCATACTAATTACAATGACAATAATAATAGTAATGATAATAGTGATAACGATAGATAATAATAATGATGGTAACAATATACTTATAATGATCATAATAATTATAATGATCATTCCGATGATTTTGATAATGTTAGTCAGATCAATAATGATTATAACAATAAAGATAATAATCATCAGCATCATGATAACAATTTAATGCGGATGATAATGATAATGTTGATAATGATGTTAATAACAATAATAATAATGATAATAATAATAATGAAATAATAACGATAATTATAATGATGATGATGATGTTCATAATAGTAATAACAATAATGATAATGGTAATAATAATGATATACAATAACAATAATAACGATAATTATAATTAAGATGAAGAGGATAACAATAAAGAACAATAACCATGATAATAACAATGATACAAACAACAGCAAAATTATCTTTAATTATGTCTGCTTTCAGGAAGAGCAAAATTCATGATTACTTCCACTCTCAATCCCGCTATTAACAATCTTTCAATATACATTATACCTTCTTTTATGGCCAAGAACGAAAAAAAGGTTTAAATAGATCTTTCATGAATAATTAAAGATAATTTCTTAACGGGCTTTATGGTAAAAAATCAGACGGTATTCTGTGTTTGAGGAAAAGATTATTTGGTTGTTAAAAGTTCTAAAAAATGCAAAAAAAAAAACAAAAAAACAACAACAACAACAACATTGAGATAGATAGATGGATCGATAGATACATATGCACATGCACAAAGAAATAGACAAGACAGACAGAGATAGATAGATATATAGATAGATAAATAATGATAGATAGATAGATAGATATAAAGATGAATAGATAGTAAGATAGATAGATAGTAAGATGAATAGATAGTAAGATAGATAGATAGTAAGATAGATAGTAAAATAGATAGTAATATAGATAGATATAAAGTAAGATAGACAGATAGATAGAGAGGTAGATAGAGAAAGAGAGAGAGAGAGAGAGAGAGAAGGATCGCTCGATCAGTAAATAGATAGATAGATAGATAGATAGAGATGATTATATAGACATAGACAGACACACCAATAGATGGGTAGACAGATAGATACAGTCAGACAATTAGTCAGACAGATTGATAGACAGACAGACAGATAAATAGATAGACAGAGATATTTCGACGGATCAATAGAAAGATAGAAAGAGATAATCCGATAGATACACAGACAGACCAATAGACAGACCGACACAGCAGGAGAGAGAAAAAGCGAGCGAGAGTCAGGCAGCAGGAAAACAATTTCCAGCGGTAAAATGTGCAGCGGCGGAAAGAAAGAGGAAATGAAAATATGGAAAAGAAGGAGAGCAAACAGAGGCAATAAATAAAGCAAAAAGAAATACGAGAACTAGTAGCGAACAGTTTGCTGATGACTATACATTTGATAAAAAATGTTTACAATCATTTGGTACAAAGGTTCCCCGCATGCACACAACAGGACGCTTCAAATGTATATACTGTATATATATATATATATATATATATATATATATATATATAATATATATATATATATATATATATATATATATATATATATTATGTATGTATATATATAATATATGTATATATATATATATATATATATATGTATATACTATATATATTATATATATATATATATATATATAATATATATATATATATATAATATATATATATATATATATATATATATATATATATATATATATATATATATATATATATATATATATATATATATGTATGTATGTATATATTATATATATATATATATAATATTATATATATATATAATATATATATATATATAATATATATATATATATATATATATATACATATATATATATATCATATATAGTAATTAATTATATTATATATATATATATATTATATTATATATAATAGATGCATATATAAATCAGATATTTGTATGTATATAAACACACACACACACACAACACACATATTGAATATTATATATATAT
>NW_020868942.1:168525-171025 GCF_003789085.1 Penaeus vannamei
TTATAAAGAAATGAAGGAAGGAAGGATAGAGGGCAAGAATGAACGAACGAAGGAAGAAAGGAAAGAAGAAGGAAGGAAGACGACAAACGAAGACGATACATCAGCGAGCGTCTTGCGAGAAACAAACGCGACAACAGTAAAGATTAGCTTCGCGGACCAGAAAATGAGAGAGCAGAGGTCCTTTCTTAAGCAATCACGGATCCTGCGTGTCCCTTGCTTAAACAAAACAGCGATGATAAGGAAGTAGAGATAATTAGGCGTTATTTTCATCCAGGATTTTTCTTTTCTTCTTCTTAATAATGGGATAGAAAAATGATAGAAAAATATGAATCGTTCGTCCATTATTCGAAAAAGCAGAGACTCACTTATTTAGTTTCTTAGATTAATAAGATAAATAAGATTAATAACTGAACGAATAATTTAGAGAGATATAGAAAGTGATATGAAAAAGATAACTTATATCATACGAATTGCCGTGATCTTACCTGCTTCGTGTAGCTTCCTTGGTCGCAATCTTGAGGAATTTATTCTCTGTGTACGAAGGAGAGAATATTCCGTGTCCCTAAATTTTGCCTCAGTGTGTGTAACAGTTGCAGATAATTGGCGGGGGTCTAATGTAGGGCAATCATATTCATTTTAGAATAATTAGCGAATGCATGTTACGGTGTGTGTGTGTGCGTGCGTGTGTGTTGCGCAGGATTAAGATTTATATGGCTTATGCTAAATGCTGCCATGCTTTCCTGAGTTATTGGTTCGACTTTAATTGTGAGTGTTGAGGGAGAGGAACACCGGGGTCGGTAGAATTATCTTATTAACGTTGTTGGTTCACGGAGGTCGAGGGAAAAGCGAGCTCTGGCGGACTTTTTTAAGGATGAAACGCGAAAAGGAAGTTGTAGGATGTAGGATCGAGTCAGAAGGGAGGAGGGGGAGGGAGGAGGGAGGGGGTCGGTAGGACATTGGTTGAGGATGTTAGGGCTGAAAATCCTAATTGGAGGCAGGGCCTTGTCTGAAGCAGGGATTTTGACTTCCCAGCGACTTATGAGAGAAGGTTGGGAGAGGATGAAACTCTACGGAGAATGCAACCCACGTTTCATTTTTTTTTTTTTTTTTTTTTTTTTTTTTTTTTTTTGAGGTGGGTTTGCTACTTGCCTTCTTTTCTTTTCTTTTTTTCTTTTTCTTTTTTGGGTTGAGATCTTTCTGTCTGTTTATTTACGATTTTTTTTCCTTTCTTTTTTCTTACCAATAGCTATCAGTATTTACTCATGTCATTCATTCTGTCTCTCTTCGCTTTATTTCACGTAATGCTTGTCTGTTCATGATTCTTTCATGTGTCTTTTTACACGAGCATTACATTTCATTTTATTTTCCTTTCATTCCTTACCTTATTTCATCAATCTATATCATTCTCCCTCTCTCCATCTCCACTTTCACCTTCTCTGACCTTATTTTTTCAGTATATCAGATACAAAAAAAAAAAAAAAAAAAAAAAAAAAAAAAAAAAAAAAAAAAAAAAAAAAAAATAAAAAGAAATAAAAAAGGAAACGCAGGTGTTTTTGGCGTGACTGTTCCCATGTACGCGGAAAATTTTTCCGCTCGGTCAAATATTGCAAGAGTCAATATTATGTTTTCGCCAAAAGATATCTCCGGATAAAGGAATTTCAAAGAACATTTTGACTTCTCTTGCCCAACTCGAGATCGTCATACAGCTGGCAACATTTACGAGATGTATGATAATTCCCTTGAAAATACATTCTAAAAAAAAAAAAAACAGATTACAGGTCCATATTTCTTCGTTATTTTTTCATATACTTGGATTTGATTTACATCCCTATCTCACAAAGTCTTAATTTCATCAATTCCAGTCTACAGTATCTCTTATTTCTATTTTATGATTCTCTCTCTCTCTCTCTCTCTCTCTGTTTCTCATTCTCCCTCCTCTCTCTCTCTGTCCCACCCCCTTCTCTCTCTTTCTCTCTCTGTCTCTCTCTCTCTCTCTCTCCTCCCCTCTCTCTTTCTCTCTCTCTCTCACTCCCCCCCTCTCTCACTCTCCCACCCCCCCTTCTCTCTCTCTTTCTCTCTCTCTCCTTCTTCGTAAATCTTTATTTCGGCCAAGTTCCGCTGAATGGACACATAATGGACGCCGTGGAACGAACACGTGGAAGAGACACACCAGGTAAACACGTGAGAGAGAGAAGTGCTTTGTGTATGAGAAATAGATTGAAAAAAAAGGAATGGATAAGTGTGCAGATAAGCGTGTACATGTGTGGGTGTGCACATATATATACAGTGTTATATACACTCGGACATTTACATTCACACACATATATATACATTATATATATGTATATACGTACACACACAACACACACACACACACACACACACACACACACACACACACACACACACTATATATATATATATATATATATATATATATATATATATATATATATATATATATATATATAATATATATATATATATATATATATATATA
>NW_020868942.1:173525-193525 GCF_003789085.1 Penaeus vannamei
AGAAAGCGGCCAAAAAAGCCGCCAGGCAAGCCGAGAAGGAAGCTGCGATGAAAGCGCCTTTCAAGCAGGAAGCATTGAAGAAGAAGGCCATGAAGGAAGCAGCGCGGAAGGAAGCGACCAAGGAAGAGAAAAAGGGGTAGGACGGCTTCGTTGTTGTTGACGGTAATCAACACGTGATAGCCGTCGGGCATTACAACAAATACGAAATCCTCTTCGAAGAGGAGCATAAGGTCAATATGGACTAAGAGGGGGAGTAAGTCAAGAAGGGAAAGCGAGGGAAGACTACCAATGCTGATAAACGACAGCAACAGGCCGACGAAAATCGTCAGGCTTCTCTAAAACTCGCTTTGGAGCAGATGCAGGAAGCCTTCATGGGCTAAGACAGCAGCCTCTTGGTGGACAAGATACTGCTGACGGGGCCAGGTAACATGAAGGCGCTTCTTCTCAAGATCCTGCCCCAGAATTTGGCTAAGGTCACCGAGATCATGGCCGTCAGTCGCTCTGGCAGGTCGGGTCTCTACGATCTGGCGAAGATGCTGGGAGCCGAAGACGAGAAGCTGCGGAAGGCGGCCCTCAAGCAGGCTGAGCAGGAACGCGTCCAGCAGGTGAAAGCCGTACGAGCTCCAGCAGTTGACCACGGCAAGCAGAAACACCAGGCGGGCAGGAGCAAGCACTGCCACGGGAAGCCCCTCTTCCAGCAAAGCAAGGCAGAGAAGAAGGCTCTAGCCGAGGAAAAGAAGCGGGCCAAGCTCGCCTAGGTGGAGGAGAGGAGGCGGGCCCGGCAGCAGGAGGCGCTGAAGGGGAAGGTCCGCTGCAACTGATGACGGCGTAGCGAGGCCGTGAGGCGCCTCCCACTGCTATGCTGACGTAAAGAAAATGAAAATAATACAAGGAAAATATAACAATAACAACTAAAACAACAAAAAATTCAATAATAGAAAAAACGAAAAAAAAAATATTTATATAAAAAAATACCAACACACACCACACAAATCAAATATATATATATATTATATATATATATATCTATATATATATATATATATATATATTATATCTATATATATTATTGTTGTATCTCAAATGGTCTTCTTCTCACACATTGCTATGTAACTTTTCTGTCCATGAACCTCTCCTTCCTTGTCTGCTCTTATACATGACAATGTCTGGGTCTGGAGCGAGATCTTTAAGGGTCTTTATATGTATATATATATATATATATATAATTATTATATATATATAATATCTATATTAATATTATATATAGAGAAGAGAGAGAAGGAGAGAAGAGAGAGAGAGAGAGAGAGAGAGAGAGAGACGATAAGAGAAGAGAGAATATGAGAGAAGAGATGTGTATGGGGATATTATTCTAAGTAAATACAGTTATTATGTCACGTTTGTTGTCACCACTTCTGTTGTTTCTATGCCGTTCTGTAGATCTTATAATTTCCTGTATTTTTCTCGCGTGTATTGCTGGAAATATTTCTATCAAGTGGAAACTGCTGTTTATTGTTTAGCATATTTCTTTTCTTCCTATCTTATTCTTTCAGTATAAATATCAGGTACGGTGCCTGTCGTCGTGTGATTCTGCGTCTGTTCATAGGCATTAACATTCTCATTTTGTCCGTTTTAGGATATATTCGTGGAATTCTATGATCCAATTAAGAAGTATTCGAAGGTTTTCTAGTGAACATTCTGCTAATTTACTGTCTTTCTGCATGTGATTTTTTTTATTTATCTTTATTTGTTTTTATTATTATATATATTATATATATATATATATATATATATAATATATATATATATATATATATATATATATATTTATTATTTTTTTTTATTTTTTTATTTTTTTTTTATTTATTTTTTTTTTTTTTTTTTTTTTTTTTTTTTTTTTTTTGCTAATTCGCTATATTCTCTTGTACGATTTACGGATTCTTTTCCCCATGCACTGGGTAGTAGATCGTTAATTGTTTTTGTTTGTTTGACATTGCTATTGTCTAGCCTCATGTTTTTTTCCTTTCGGAGCATAACCTCTCAAAATACATTTAGTATCATCCTAATTCTTATCATCACCATTATTACACCATTGTCAACATCAATATTATTACTTATTGATTCCCTCACGACGATTGTGGGGTTAAACATGGAACTCTAACCGACGTAAACAAAAGCCGTTGCCATGGAAACACGACGCTTTCCTGGATGTTTCCAGAGCAACATCAGAAGCAGCGTGGTCGTCGTTGTGGTTGTATTTACCGATATAATTCCTTTGTTTTTTGTTAGCAGACTTAGATCGATCTTATTGAAGGTAAGAGAAAGGAGAGGAAATGCGAAGATAAGGGCAAGATCCCATATCCTCTTTGCATGAGTGTAGTTGTTGCAATTTGTTTTGCAGGCTTATTTAGATGTCTTATATAGCTGTAGAAATAGATCTCCCTTGATTTATGATGTGAAATTTACCAGTTTACAGGAATATTCTGTCATTCAACTGAGAAATAGTAATTACTGATGATTAAGAATTGTCATTTGACATCATAGTTAGCAGGCCATAGATTCGTTGTTTCATTTTTGTCAGTTTTCATGATTTTGCAATTGTAATGGTAATTATCCAAAATCAGAATGTATGAAACCACTGTTGGATGGAAATTAGTTAACCATTACTATAGGTCGCAGCATCTCTTAACCCCTTGGATCCAGATGCTAAAATCCAGGAATTGGGCTTACCTAAGTGGCGACTCCGGATGTGTGGTTTGTAGGCCCACCTCACATAAACATTTATGTGCATTATCAAGACTCTTTGCTTCCCATTTGCAATGTTGTTCTCAGTTTTTCTGCATAAGACTTATTTTTCCTTTCTCTAAGGTCTATATTTGTCATTTCATATGATGTAATAATAATAGACTGTTTTTCTTGAGCAGAATCATTATCATATCTCTTAGTTGTCTAGAACTCTGTGCAGCAACAATAACAAAGAGTAATAGTTTGTTATTTGTGTTATTTTAAGATATTTTCATATTCAGTTTTCTGTAACTCACCTGGTACTGCTGGTCATGGTGGGCAAGAAAAGGAGCCTGAGAATGGAAATATTAGTGTCCTCCTTGGAGCCAGTGCTCTTCAGGACATGGTTACTGATGACATGTTTCACCCTTATTTATCTGTGGAAATAATGCAAGAACCCCTTCTGGAATGCCCACTGAGTCTAATCCTCCCCCTGAGAGTTTTTTACTCTCATGTTAAGTCATTCACCTCAGCCTTCAGCCGAAGTTATCACGATGGAATGTTCCTGTAACCTAGCCCTTGGTCAAAGGTTTTTCATGATGTAATGGTCACATCACCTGGATTCAATGGGTTAATGCATACTTACTTTAGTAGACAATTGTGTGCTCATCAGATTTCCTATACTTAACAGTTGTAGTTTTATGTGTTCTTGACGACCATTATATAAGTTTTGTTTTATCTCCATGGAGTCTCTTCTGGATTATTCTTGATATTTACTAATTATCATTTCTGGTTGTGGAAAAATATAATGTTTTGCATGTACATTAGGCTCTTCTGTCATTACTATACTTGATATTACTTACTATAATATTTCCAAAATTGTTGAAGTATTGCATGCTACCAAAAAAGAGTAGTAAACATAGTTTCACACGGCCATCATCATACAAAATTCAGGTGTATGGGAATGATTGATTGATGGATTTCAAAATACTTCACACTAGCAGCAGAATATAAGGAGACATACGATCCTTTCTCCGTGAATTTTCTGGGAAGATAGTTTGGACTAATTCTTATTTGGCTATAAATTACCAGGAGGATAATCAGTAATTTGTAAATTAAAATTTAACCAACACATCTGATAACTCCATTACAGCAATGAACTGTATTTAGATTTCCATTTTTTTATTACTTGTCTTTGAACACATGAGCACATTGAAACCTGTTCTGATTGGCTTTTTTGATTGTAAGGAGATATACAATCCCTTCTCATTTATTTGCTAAATGACTTCCTTATTTTCTGTTTCCAATAGCAAGGTCATAAAGGAAAAGATGTTATAATTATAAAAGTAAACTATAAACACCAATAAAATTACTGCTACTACTAGTGTTTTCCGATGATTTCAGAGTAGTCTTCAGTTTGCTTTCCAGTAATGTAATATTGTGCCCCAGGGATGAAAATACATATATACAAATAGTTTTGCATGTATTCAGGCAAATTGCTGATTTTGTTAAGGATTAGTGTAGCCACATATGAAGTAAATTGTGTTGGATATGCTGTGTAGTTAATGATTCAGTAAAGGTTATTGATTTAGTTGATTCGGGTTAATGTTTTAAAAAGTATATCATGTTTATTGATAAATTAGAAAAGCTTTGCTGTGTATTTGCATATATTGTTGCTCTTTTTTTTTTCTTTTTTTTTTATTATTTTTAATATTATTATTTCACCTTGAATAGTAATATTAATCTCATGCATGTGGAGATAGATTATACTTTGAAATAATAATTACAAAGAAAGCGTTTTTTGTAACGTCATTTCCCATTCTCTTATGTCTGACTATTATTCTACGGCAGGCATAGGAGTGTCCATCATGGTTGTTCTCCATGTCAAGCGAGGTGATGAAAGCCAGTTTCTTCTTGAAACTACTGTGCAGTCGCCAATCGAAGATGTTGTCAACAGAATTGTGATGATACATAATGGCAGGCTTAAAGTGTATAGAATTTGCAGTGGTAAGCATACATAAAATAAGTAAGTTTATATATAACTGTATATAAGTGTGTGTGTGTGTGTGTGTGTCTGTGTCTGTCTGTCTGTCTGTGTGACACACACACACACACATTAACAACAATGATATGCAGTATATATAGATGTAACTCTTGTACTATAAAAGAGAATATTCCTGTGTACATAAATTTGAGTGGTAACTAATCATGGAACATATCTTTCAGCAATGGAAATGCTTGCCGAACATGGAATATCTTTACCACCCGAAATGCATGGTCTCACCGATGATCAGATTGCAGAACTCAAGCTGAAGGACGAGTTTTCAGAGACATGTGCTCCAAGTGGAGGTTTCAGTGAAAATAGGTATGTTTGCGACAAGTGTAATTAATTCACAATTTGTCATATTTGTAGGGCCTAATGTTGGTGACTATTGTTTATGTGTATTTTTTAAAGTGAAACATTAGTATAATTAGGAAGAAAAATTTATGAAATTGATATGGACACAGAAGTTTTGATTTTCATAGATGTACAGTTACTCTTCTTTACTATATTTTATACCCAAAACAATTAGGATTTAATTAGTACATCTTGTTTGCTATTGGCCAGTAGCTTCATGAAAATATGAGTAACTGAAAAGTAGCATTTTTGTGTGTGTGTGTGCATTTGTTTTTTTTGTTTGTTTGTGTTTTACACAATATTAGTCATTTGTTTTTCATTATTGTATTTGGTTTTATCTAAATGCTCATATTTATAGATATGAAAGATTATTGATGATTTGATATTCATATAGTATCAAGAACAGGAGGAATGCAAAGTTAGTATCATTTTTCTTTCTATTGTTAACCATTTCCATATCAGATTACTTTGATACTCTGTAGCTCTTCTTTTTCCCCATTTAATTTTACATCTAATCATCATTCTAACAGAGATCCATGTGGAAGGAGGAATGGGTGTCGGCCGACAGAAAAAATGCAAGAGGTGTTGCAGAAGACCATTGCAGAAGCTAAGGGTATAATTTCAAAAGTAAGTGTGTCCTGTTTCAGTTGCATTATCATGATTTTTTTTAATAGCAGTTGTCACAAGTCATTCAGAAACAATGGGGACAACATTCCATGCTTCATATAGAAATGTATCTTTATTAACTCATAATTAACCCAGTAATTGTTTTATGCAGGATAAGTCCAGGGTCACAGTGATTTACAATATTTATTGTAAGGAGATCAATTATATATAATGCTTGCCTGGACAATTTATCTTAGGTAGCAGAAAAAATAGCTTACTGAATTTTTTTGTAATTTATTGTGAACTTTGAGGATTACCTTTTATCTGTCAAATGATATTACTATTCATGTTCATAAATTTACAGATTTTGAAGAAAACATATAAAGACATTAGTAATACCACAATATGTAATGAGTTTTCAAATAATTCTAATTCTCTTATCTGATAGAAAGTTTACATACACTGTCCTGTTTTTGTAACACAGTGCAACCTTCATTTCAGGAGTTAGTCAAGAGCAACACATGCCTCACAGAACAGCACATATGCGATGCTATTGACATTCTGAGAGGAGCCATCATGATCGCCTACCCGATGAACCTACCTCCATACGACCCTATTAGAGAGGAGTTTGAGAATCGTGAAGAGTTGAAAGGGACCCAAGATCATAAGATGGTGGGGATCAAAAGTTAATTTGAGATTGACTGATATTTTATTAAAGGTTGCTAATTTTAGATTCCTGTCATTTGTAAAAACAGCTCTATATAGGTCTGTACTAGTATCCTCTGAATATGATACATGATTGTTGATTGTGTTGCCATATTTTTCCAGATACTAAAGTCAGTCTCAGGCAGTGAGTGGTTAAAAGGGTGAGAGGCTGAGAGTCTAAGAGGCTAATAGGCTAAGAGGTATAAAGAAAAAGAGAGAGATTTGATTTGATTTAATAGAATTTATTTACAGAACAGTGTATATGCCTAACAGAAAGCTTAGGTAAGATGCCAAATCAATCCAAACTGGCTATGTTTCCATTTATGTAGAGGGTTGTCAGTCAGACTTCAATTCTATATGCCTGAAGGGCTGTGCCATTGTGCTTACAATTTCACATATTATCCTGTCACTAAGAAGCCTTTTGTATCACTAATCATATGAGAGGCAAGACCAGTGTCTATAGAATAAATATAATCAGCAGGTGGTATTCTGAGGACATTCTTATTTTATCAGTAGGATGCTTTTTGTGTAGCTAAGTGATTATATATATATATATATATATATATATATATATATATATATATATATATATACCTAGGCTTTGCAAAAATGATCTAGCAGTGAAAGTAGATATTTACATTTAGAAATATTTTCATGCATATGTTCTACCACAGATCTTCCATATTGATTGTTATTTAGGTTACAGACACACATCAGGATATCATTTTTGACCTTTTAATTTTTCAATCAATGTTGTCTACATTACGTTCTGCAGATATGCTTATCTTTATTCTATATCATATATATTGTATATATCAACATAAATTTTCTTTCATTTTGTAAGGTTCTAGATGCACCAGTAACACAACTTTGGTTTGCTGGGAAGGAAATGCTGTGCGGGAAAAAACTACTGGACTACGTTGGCAAAAATGAAAAATCGAAGGTAAGAGAAATTCCCTTTGTTGTGACAGAGGTCGAAGAGTGAAAGAGAATCTATAATTTCACAGTGCAAGATATGTAATGTGTGTTTCTGTGTTTGATTTTCAGTGCTTATATCATTTTAAATATATTAATTAAAAATGCTAATTATGTATCTTGCATTTCTTTCTTATTTTGTTGCTGTTAATGGTCATTCTTTGGTTTTATTATTATTTTTTTAATGTTCTGAGCTCCAATGCACAGGTATTTGTAAGAGTTATACATGTCAAGCCACTAAAAGGGAAATGGCTCCTTTAAACATGTTTTTTTTGCGGTAAACAAATATTACAGCATATCAGTTTGCAACTTGATATGTTTATTGCTTATGTCTATATTACACTTATTTACTAAATCCTGATATGAATTTATATTGTACTTCATTATCTGTCTGTCCTGCACATCAAAAAATCATCTTATTCTGAAGAATTACATATTTTTTTTTATATTATGCAGTTCATGTTACTCTTTCTTTTTCTTGAGTTTCTATGTTTAAGTAATAGAAATGTATATTTTTTATTACTTTTTTAATGCCCTATTTTTTTTTTTTTTTTTTTTTTAATACAAGGCTAAGAAATTCCACTTCTAAAATTAAATATCGGGTATAGTATTAAATTTGCAGAAATATTTTGAAAAGTATACTGGTAGGTATTTAAATTCTTGCAATTAGAATTTAAAAATGTACTTTAATTTATACTCAAGTTAGATGCATGTCATTCTATTAACTTTAGATAAAATTTCTTTTAAAAATTGTAAAGAGTATCCTCATTAAGTGGCATGTAAAACAAATCACAAATGTAATCAGTGAAAATATTCCAGGTGATTGTAAAGATTCAGCGCCGAGGTCAAGGGGCACCTAGCAGGGAGCCCCTTCTGTCAGAGGAAGAGCGCAAGAAACTCATGATGGCTGAATTCCACAGACGAGAACAATTGAAGGTATTTATAGATTTTCATCTTTATTAGTTATTATCATTCATCATTCTTCTTATAAGTATTCCTCCTCAGAAACATAATACTGCCTCCTAAGGCAGTATTATGTTTCTGATTCTTTTTGAAGTCTTTGGAATTTAATGTATCTGTATGTACTTTAAGGTATGGAAAAAAGAATGTCTGGACTTCTGTGAAATGCTTCTACATTGATTATACTTTAAAACAATAAGATCCAGTCAGTATATTGATGTAAAAACAAGTTTAGAAATAATAGTCAGTTGCAAACAGAAAAAATTATTGTAATTTCCATGACAGTACATATCCATGGGTAATAATATGGCCACCTTTGTGGTAAGTACCTGAATGGGCAAATTCATCAAGTAAGTCTACGACTGTTGTCCACTCAGCCAAGTTGATGAATGGCTGGACACAATTGGTAGTGTTATCAGTAGTTAATGAAGTTTGATTTGACTATTAACAAATGTAATGGTTAATGGTTACAAAGCAAAATAAGTGTGTTAGACATCAAAGTTCATATTGCATTACTGAAAGGTGTAACAGTGATATGGGTAAAGATGGGGCTAGTTAATGAAATTTGATTTGATTATTAACAAAAGTAATGGTTAATGGCTTACACACATTACATTCCACATTTGTTTATCGATGAGAATAATGCAAAAGCCTCCTTCTAAACACCAAATGAATCTAATCACACACACACAGAGGTTTATGCACTCATGGGAACCCTCAACAGTCCAGCCCTCGGGATCTCCTAGAGGGGTATGGGCTACACAAATAAACAAGGGAATACTGTGTCCATGGCACCCCAAGGTCATTAATGACTAACACAGAGTCAAGTCTTTCTACACAGCTCTCACACCTTAGGAAGTGGAGAGTAGAAAGGGTTATAGAATAGAAGGAAACGGAAAGGAAAGATGGTAAGTCAAGTCGAGGGTTAAGGCCCAAGGTTGGAGAGTGCCAGCATTAGGTTCTAGTCTCCATCGTCACATATATGTAAACAGTTAGTGCGATGCTGTCTCGGAATCCGGGGAAAAATTTTTTTAAACAAAATGTAAATATAAAAATTAAAAAAAATCATGTAATGCTGTCTAGTTTTATTTGTATTTTGCACCAAATAATAATAGATTCTCCCTTGGCAGAAATTGGATGAGGAGGATGACGACTCATACCTCAATTCTCCCTGGGCAGACAATCGGCAACTCCAGAAGTCGTTCCAAGGATTGGCCAACATCTCTTGGAAGCCACACTGACCCTTGTTATATATTTTGGGTACATGGTATTTTCTGTTTTAATTTGTATGCTCTTGCATATGATCTGTCATTTATAAAGGTATATTTGAAAATTACTTTCTATTGACTAGAATAATTTAGCTCATAAATGTATTTAGAAGTTGCAACAGAAATATTGTCTAGTGCTGTTATTCACTGAATATGCAGTCTTAATTAAAATCTTTATTCTTTTTATGCATTAAACTAAAGAGACAACAACATTTGACTATTAATACAATCCTCATTTTTATTTCTCTCAATAGCCTGCTTTATTTTATTTCTTTATTATTATTATTCCCATTTAATTTTTAACAATTTGTATAGTCTATTAGAACATAGAAAATGGATAGTACTGAAGAATTAACCCATTTATGACGGGTGTCCCACATATGAGATGCCCGGAAAAATAAACGTTGCCGTCATCCTGCCAGTGTGACATTTGGATCGGAGCTTGCACTCCAATTCTGTCGCACCAATTTTGAAGCCGCCTGGACACTATTACTTTTGGCTTCAAAATATACCGGTGCTAGTGGGGTTAAATACTTTCAACTTCTTCCTTTGTATTAATGCACTGCTAAAGAAATGCTAAAATGTACTATGGCATGTTCTGTTATGTTAATAATCTGATATTTAAACAAAGGGTACAATATCCACACACAGCTTGGAAAAATCTTTTATTTATCCACAATTAATTAACAAATCCATATATATCATGGTTCCAAAACTAATGGATCATTTTGTTCCCATTTTGTTAAAGAATATAAATTATCTATCTTTATAAAATGCTAACCTATGAAAATTGCATTGATAAACTCTGTGTCTATGCATGAATTACTTTAAACAAGTAAAAAGATAGGGATCTTTCTGCCATATTTACAGTACTATACATTGTTTCAAAGTCTCATGCAAGGCACAGAAAAAAACAGCATACTACACTGTTTTTGAGTTGGGTTTACCTTTATTACATATAAATATTTAGCAATCATTTAGAGAGGTCGGTAACTGGGCTACATGTAAAGTAGCGTAAGCAATAACATGATTTTATACTTGGCTCGTATCTACAAAAATTGTGTTCTTCGATTCCGTTTCATGAAAAACCCAACTATCACCGGTTTCAAGCTGGTGCATTAACCACCAAGCATGCCTAAATCTGACATGATTTTTAAGGCTGGTATGAAAAAGGACACGGAAATATTGGAAAAAAAAAAAAGTCTTAAATAAGAACACACGTTTAAAATTGATCATTATGACCATTCTTACTATGACATAGATAAGACACTTGAAGGATGAAACTGGCAATAATAACTGACTTATTCTGTAAATCTTCAAATGGGTATCATTGGTATACAAATTATGAAGATAAGATATTACTTGTAGAATTTCTTGGACGAATCAGCAGCATGATCAAGCAACAACTGGCAGGGCTTAAAGTTCTCGCCATAGACAGCTGCGTATTCTTGCATCTTGGCCACCAACTTGTCAGCTCCATAGTTGTCCACAAACCGGAAAGGTCCGCCAGTAAATGGAGGGAAGCCAAGGCCAAACACAGCACCAATATCTCCTTCAAGCTAGAAAAAAAATATTGATTTTTCAGTACAATAACTGCTGGTGCATTTATATGATAACTCATTGTAAGATTTCATTGCTATTCTGAATATACACAAAGTTTAATTT
Source organism: Penaeus vannamei (assembly GCF_003789085.1). Lineage (NCBI taxonomy): Eukaryota > Metazoa > Arthropoda > Malacostraca > Decapoda > Penaeidae > Penaeus > Penaeus vannamei. The sequence continues at coordinate 184,824 of NW_020868942.1, forward strand.
TTAATAATTCTTACAGGACTATTCAGAATGCCTTCCTGCAAGCACAACAAAGCTTCGTTGGCAAATCTGCTGGCAAGACGCAGCTGGATGTCAGCATCAGTCATAGGGCCCTGAAAGTCCATAATGGAAATGTTCAGAAATGTGATTGACAGACATTTATTCCAAAACAGATGTAAAATATTAGTTTTAAGTCAAGAAAACATGTAGTACAATGTCTTTCTTTAACACCCTACAGTCTTCAAGGATCATGAAGACCACTGCATATCAAGTATAACACTGGTGGTAAACAGAGCAAAATAAAGAGAGAAATACGTAAAAAGTTTTACCTTAGGAGTAACCGAATACTTCTTCAAAATTTCCAGTGCACCCTCATTAACATTTCGTTCCTTGACACCTGCTTCATATACATAAATACCCTTGCCAGATTTGCGACCTATAAGCAAGGGGAAAATATTAAGTACTAGATATGAAATTACTCCACAAAGTTTATAGTAAGCAAAACATTCAACTACTTTTTAGAGACAAGGTACTGATACATCAAAACAATTTTGTTTTTAAGCTGCATGAAAATAAACTGGGTGGACTGACCTAGGAAGCCAGCAGCAACAAGATCCTTCAGGACATTTACATCGCCACCACCAATGCGGGATCCAAGGGCCTTGCCGAGATCTTCTCCAACGTGCATAGCCACATCAATACCTGTAACAAAAGCCTCCTGTAACTAGAGTTCATATTTATAAATATTCAACTTTTTCCTTAATCATTAGTGCCCATCAAATACTCTATAAAATACACTTGTACCTACAAGTACTGACCACTGGGTCAAGATTGATCTATTAAAAAAAAAAAAGTTAAGTGGTAAACTAAAAGGATCTTACCGACTTCATCAGCCAGAGTTGCAGTTCCTACAGGCCACCCAAAGGACCTCGAAAGTTTATCCATCCTCTTGGGCTCAACACCTTCCTGGAACAGCCTCACACTCTCTCCCAGCATGGGACCCAAGATCCTAGTGGTGTAAAATCCTGGCCCATCCTTAACCACAATCACAACCTACAAAGAAAAAAATCTAATTACTTTCCTGATATATGCGTGCGTGTGTACATATCCACCCCCCCTTTTTTGGGGACAAAAATGAGAATAAAGAAAATCTTCTGAAGGAAGAAAGTGAGATATACCTTGCCCTGCTTGAGACCAACATCCACAGCAGAGGCAGCAGTGTCTTTGGAGGTCTGGTCAGTTGTGATGATTTCCAGGAGCTGCATCTTATCCACTGGGGAGAAGTAATGCATTCCAACCACCTGCCAAACAATAAATAACATGTTGCATTAGATCTATTTGGATTATCTTGGTTTGACTGCATTCTTGAAATGGACTTATATTCAAAGTTTTTACCATGAAAAGATAAAAGACAAATTTTAAACATTCAAATATCTGCTGATATTTGAAATCAATTTTAGAAAACTATTTCACATATATACCTTCTCTGGCCTTGCACTTGCTTTGGCAATCTGACCAATTGGCAAAGCAGATGTGTTTGAGGCAAAGATGCAATGCTCAGGAAGATGTGGCTCAACTTCCTTGATTACACGATGTTTCAAAGCCAAGTCTTCAAATACAGCCTCAATCACCATGTCACAGCTCTTGAAGCTGCTGTAATCAATGGTTGGTTCCAAGTTGGACATATACTGGTCTGCAACAAAGGTAGTGATCTTCTTGCGCTTTGCAGCCTTGTCTAGTCCTCCTTGTATCTGGTTGACGCCTCTTGCAAGTCCAGCATGATTCATGTCCTTCAAGATTGTGCGGTAACCCTTGTCAATGGACACTTGAGCAATACCAGCTCCCATGAGTCCAGCACCCAGGATGGCCAGAGTCTTTGCTGGTTTCTCTGGCTTGCCAAACCTGTTTTTCTTACACTCTGTCTGACCATGGAAAAGACCAACAAGGCCCCTTGATTCACTTGTCATGGCCAACTCTCCAAAACCTTTGCATTCAGCTTCATAGCCAGCCTTGCTACCCTTGTCTAATCCAGTGCGGATAACATCAAGGATTCTCAGGGGTGCTGGGTAGAGTCCATTTGTCTGCTTAATGACCTGACCACGAGCCTTCTTGAATACCTGGTCCTTGATGAAGTCATACTGCAGAGCCGTTCCCATTGCCTTTTCCATGAAGTTCTTGGGACCACGCTTAGCCTTCAGATCACCACTTGCAAGATCCTTGGCAGTCTTTATAGCTACTTCCTCAAGGTAAGCAAGGGTCCTTAAATCAGGCTGCTGAAGGCCTGGTCCAAGAGGATTTACAAGCCCATCAACCAGACCCATCTTCTTGGCCTTGTCAGCCTTCACAGTCTTTCCAGTCAAGCTCATATCCAGAGCACCAGGAACACCAACCAGCTTGTGAAGGCGTTGGGTTCCTCCTCCACCTGGGAGTACTCCCAACATAACTTCAGGGAGTCCAAGTCCGGCCTTGTCCTTCACAGCCAGCCGGTAGTGGCAAGACAAAGCAACTTCCAGACCACCGCCAAGGCAGGAACCCATGATTGCCGCAACAACTGGCTTCTTGCTCTTCTCAATGCGGAAGAGGATATCTTGGCAGGACTTTGAGAGAGCCTGGGCTTCCTCAGCTGTCTTGCAGCTTTCAATCATTGTAATATCAGCACCAGCAATAAAACATCCAGGTTTACCAGATATTAGCACAGCAGCCTGGATATCACTATTGGTCTCAATTTCATCAACAATCTTCACAATTTCCTCCATGACTGGCTGGTTCAGCACATTCACCTTCCCAGGAGAATCGAAGGTGACAACACCAACCCCATCGTTTATCTTGAGGTTAGCGTGGACACCCATGGCAGCTCTTGTTGTTGAAAGCAGCCGGCTACTTTGGCGAGATGCTGAAAAAATAAGTGACAATTTAGTCCTCGGGGAAATAAACAAAAAGTATAAACTAAATTGTAATTAGTCAGTAGAACTCAAAATACAATACCCATACAACATTTACATTAAAGGCCCTAGAGATAGTTCTGTTTTACGAATAGAAGTTGTCAAAGATATGAAATATGTTAATGTCTCCTCAGTCAATTTTCTCCTGGCATTAAAAATTTAAGAGCTGGTGAAAAAAAAACATCATCAATAATCCCTTCCTAGCCATACAAGGAAAATATGCCATGCCCCTCCCCGGATGTCAGCTGTACTATTTGGACCAAAGTCAGAGCTGCCTTAGGCTTCCTTTTTGGCATCTCTCCTGGGACTCTTCTTTTTGGCCCTTCCTACAAAAAAACACTAATGCATGAAATCAAGTCTCCTAGTCTCTCTTTGCAATGCCCTTTTACGGTAGATATATTTTTGCAGTTCTGTCGTTTTCCTAGGTCTATATTTCCTCTCTTATGATGTATTAAGATAAAATGACTCTTGAGAAAACTATATTCTCTCTCCTGGCAGTTAACACTGAGAAATGACTGGCAATAATCAGTCATTTATTTATTTATTATTATTATTATTTTTTTACATATTTTATTCAATTTTTCAAGCAAACACGTTAATCAGAATAGAATTACTTGTAACCCTTTCTTTTCCTATGACCCCTAAAATAAAAAAGATGGTGTCTTCGGTTTCTTTATTTCTGCAAAAGTATCTTTTAATGAAATCAAATTCCATTTCTGCTGTTCAACAAGATTTTCATGGTAAGTTATCCTGAACAAATGGATCCCATGTTTATATAATTGTGCTGAAAACACCACATGTGCAATAATGGGCAGGCAAGATTCGCTACTGGCAAAGAAACATACTGGACTATGGCCGTCCTTTGGGGTGCTCTAATCAAAGAAAACCTTGTGCAGCAAACGAATGGATAGTTCCCATATACATGACAACTGACAATACTTACTTCAAATAAAATTTAATACTGACAAAATTCTGATGGTACCAAATAAAAAATAGGTACCTCAGACTTGAAACAAAATCTATTGCCTTTATTGGTTTCATGGTAATAAGTCTGGAACACATTTATAGAAAGAAAAGAAAAAAAATTGATAATAATAAACTTATTGCATCCTACAACCCACTGGATTTGAGTGACGAGACCATGTCATAAAAAAATTTGGTGGAGGGTAGGGGTGACAAGAATGTGTCATCACGAAGGATTCAGCTGGTGAGTGGAATGATGGGAATGACTCCTCATAAATGCGCACAATTTTTGAAGATGATTAATTAGTAGAAATTTAATTATTTAGACTGGTAAACGAAGGTGGAATGTACCACTTGTGAGCCATAGCTGATCAAAAGTGCCGGTTACTGGGAGGACACTACATCAATGTTCAAGATATTAACCAGCACGGTTAATATAAATATATATTAGATATGCAGATATAAAGGTATTTGGTTTATTATTTTACTGTGTGAATGCAGCTCTATATTGCCATGCATACTGAGGTGAAGAGAATGTGTCCCGGGGGGTGTTCGGGGGCTTGCCCCCCATCAACCCTCCCCTCGGGTAGTGCCCAAAGGGCACGCCTAATCACAGCAATTTATACTGATATATTAGATTGGTTTATTGGTCAATTTTTTTTTTTTTTTTTTTGTAAAGAATTATCAGTACCTTAGTTACTGAGCCTGCACCACTAAAACTATAATACATTTAAACAATATAGAAAATTCATGAACTAAACAACAAAATTCAAGATGCAGAGAATTACCCAACGGAGCAAGAGGCATTTATTGAACTTGGTACCTTACTAGATCAATAAGTTCTACAAGATCCACATTTCTAAAATTTGCCAAGCAGGTTGCAACAAACTTGGTATCAATGGGTACCTCTCTAGTATCCGAATATATAGAAATTATTGCAAAAAAGAAAGAAAAAAAAAATGCATTTTTGGTCCCGATGGCAGGGGGAGAATGGATTTCTCTTATCTAATATCACGAATAAAATATGAATAATATACACTGAATCATTCACTATATTGTATAATGCAGGGGAATATGCCTCCTCTGGGGAGCTGCCATCCCCCAACCCCTGCAATGGAAGAAAGAATCCGCCATGTATTCACAGCACGAGTGCATGACCAACATGCAGAAGTGCCTGATGCCGAGTCTGTCCGATGCTCTCTCCTGCCGTAAATATATGAAGGATTCTTTGTCTTCCATTGCAGGGGTTGGGGGGTGGTAGGCCCAGGGATGAGGCTTGCCTGGGGCACAGCCCACTGCATTGGACAATATAGTGAGTGATTCTGTGTATATTGTTCGTATTCTACCCCGCAATTTCGCCGGTGCCTTTCATGCCCTCCTCTGCTATCAAGGTCAAGCTTGTTATTAACAGAGGGGTTTTGCGCATTAGTATCTACATATTTACATTGTAGAGGGCGAGAGGAATTTATTGATACCAAAATCATTGATCCGTTTGGCGAAACTATTCCAGAAAATTACCACACATGGATGTGCCAAAGGCCTTTCCGCTGTAATGGCCTGAAGAGGCAATGCAACAAAAGGGCCTTTGGCATATTAGCCCTGTTTTCTTGTTTTTCCATTTGTCATTCTATTTACCTAATCAGCATGAATAATGCATAAGTGTTCTGAAAAAAGCAGTTTGTGCTGGTTCATTCTATTTACCTAATCAGCATGAATAATGCATAAGTGTTCTGAAAAAAGCAGTTTGTGCTGGAGCTAAGTCCAGCCATTTTCCAAAGAAAATAAAAAATGTACAACTAATAGTAACAAAACGACCACAAACTAATACACTGGTTCTACGAGTGGAAACAAGGGCGAACATTAGAAGCAGAGAAGGGTAACACCGCCGTAGTAACAAGCTCTGATAAATTTACGTCAGAGACTGGCCTTTGCCAACCCCCTTCCTCCCCCCCCCTCCCCTCTTCTTGGCCTCGCTAAAACATCAAATACCCTATTTTAGGAAAACGTTTGGACGCATACGTAAGGTCTCCCTGATACTTCGTCCTTTGAGTGAACATGTGGCCACGGAAGCACAGCCGAGAGAGGCCTATTTGTGCGTGTTTTAGTGCTTTATCATGCTTGGTTCCACCGGCGAAAGTTTATGCGGCCGATCAGCTGATCCCCGCGAACAAGTGCCGATATCATCCACAATTTTAATCATACCATATCCATTTCTATGGTAGCTAAAGACACGCCATCTCACCTGTATACTGAAACTGTTTCAATGCATTGAGCCGGCACAAGGCCCCGACAGCACGAACGCTTGCCATCTTCTCTCCTCAAACCTTCTCTGTCGACGGCCACTTGCCGACTGCTGGGGCCAGGAGAGGCTCGAGTAATCTTCTGGTAACTTTATTTCATTTTTTTAATTATGGCGTTTAGACCTCTTCATATCTTCAAGAGTGGTGTCTATCTTTTAAATCTCACTCCTTTCTTTGGTTTGTGGTATGATAGCAGGTAGTAGAAAGAGTAAATGAGGAATTATTTATCTTTGGATGAAAGTCGACGGTTTCCTGGTGTATGACAGAAAATGGTTATCTTTAGAGATAGACTCTTTTAAATTTTTCATTTGCCTCACTTTCAATATACATCGCTTTAATATCAGTTGCCAGAAACGTTACACGAGAAACACATAATGCTGTCGTTCGGGCTTAACAATATATATTGGCATATACTCAAAATATTACTAAACTATATGCATTCTCATTTATAACTTTTCTTTCAATGCAAATATGTGGCATTTAGATCGTAATTCCATTTACTAGTAACTTTTTCCATCTTTTAAGCCTCGTCCCATTTAAACATTTCCATTCTGCTAGATATTCGAACAGAGAAGTTTTGAACTGTCAAGCTACCTGTCAAAGGAAACAATGCTTGCACCCCATCAACCTCAACCTCAGCATAGGCTTCCGGTAACATGCCGAAGAAATTTTATCTCTGGCAATCTCCCAGCGTGATCTATGTGAAACACACTCTAGGGGGTCACTAGATGTCATTTCTCCTAACAAATAAACTACGTACACGCTACATACCAGACTTCATCCTCAGACACCAAACTAATACGATAAACAGAACAGCTCGACAAATCGCCCTTATCCGAAGAAACAAACCACAAACAAAACAAACAAACAATTACAAGCAACATACTCTGCAGGTACCAACGACGTAAAATATGGAATAAAGAAAGGAAATAAAGAATGAGAAGGAGAAGGATTCAAAGAGAGACGCATTATATATCCAAACAGCAACACAAACCACAAACGAGACACATTCACGAACACAAACAAAAGACACCAACGCAACTTTGACACGCAAACAATTACAAGGACACCGAAACCAACAAACGTGCTCCGTGACTCAGAGCTGAATATGATCCAATGCCATTTAGTGTAAAGGCATTGCACGAGTGGCTTCAAACACCTAGATTGGAAACGAAACACGAAATAGGCCTACGCAGGGGTATCAATTACCATCATCATCAGTCATTTTTTCTTCTTTTTTTTTAACTTCTTATCATTATTATTATCATTTTACAAAGCCAACATATTCCGAGACCTAGGACACGGATGCAAAAAAAAAAAAAAAAAAAAAAAAATCCAAACTCGTTAGTGGCATATATATACACCCACCAATGACAAAATTAAAATCACACAAATTTGAAATACTGGATAACAACCAATATTATGCCCCCCAAAATAACAAACAAACGTTACCAATGTACATTTCACGCATCCACAAACCACAACACAAGCATCAACAACAACAACAACAACAACAAAAAACATCAGTACATACATACCATTCCCTGAACGGCTAAGGTAAATAGTAAAATACGGAATAAAGAAAGGAAATAAAGAATGAGAAGGATTCAAAGAGGGACGCATTATATAAACAAGCACTGAAACCACACGTATTTCAAACTGTTGAGTGGATTGGCGGGGTGGCCATTAACGGAAAAAATAACTGTAACAATTTTCATTCACATCCTCTGGCAGTCGAAACAGAAACATCTAACTTAAATGATAATTTTAGCAATAATAATAACAATAATGATAATTATAATAACAGTAATAAAATTATATAACAATAATAGAATTATTATTATATTTATTGTCATTATTAGTAGGAAAATTATTAGATGCTCGCCACACTTTTCCTACAACCAAGCAGACAACACTAAACAGAAACAGACAGACACAGAAAACTAATACATACTATCAACGCTAGCTACAACACACTCAAACTGAGAAAATAAATCCCTTTAAAAACAAATAACTGAATGAAAAAAGAGGAGAAATATACGAATCAATATGATGAAAAACGAAATTGAGAAAAAAAAAGAAAAAACTTGAAACCAACACCGACAATAAAATTCAGATAATGAAAAAGGAAAGAAATGAAAGATATCGCAAAAGAAACGAAAAGGAATGGTAAAAGTAGCAGAGAATATGAAGAAACAACAAAGAGTATTAAGAAATTACAAAAAAATATTGAAAATAATCACGATGATTTATACTTTCCAAGAATCTCAACCCCATATATGTTTATATATACAATGCGCGCACACACGCACACACACACAGACACAGACACACACACACACACACACACACACACACACACACACACACACACACACACACACACACACACACACACACACACACACACACCACACACACACACACACACACACACACACACACACACACACAACACACACACACCACACACACACTCACACACACACACACACACACA
>NW_020868942.1:196025-201025 GCF_003789085.1 Penaeus vannamei
GAGAGAGAGAGAGAGAGAGAGAGAGAGAGAGAGAGAGAGAGGAGAAGGAGAGAGAGAAAGGAGAGAGAGGAGAGAGAGAGAGAGAGAGAGAGAGAGAGAGAGAGAGAGAGAGAGAGAGAGAGAGAGAGAGAGAGAGAGAGAGAGAGAGAGAGAGAGAGAGAGAGAGAGAGAGAGAAGGAGAGAGAGAGAGAGAGAGAGAGAGAGAGAGAGAGAGAGAGAGAGAGAGAAAGGAGAAGAGAGAGAGAGAGAGAGAGAGAGAGAGAGAGAGAGAGAGAGAGAGAGAGAGAGAGAGAGATAGAGAGAGATGAAGGAGAGAGAGGAGAGAGAGAAAAGAGAGAGAGAGAGAGAGAGAGAGAGAGAGAGAGAGAGAGAAGAGAGAGAGAGAGAGAGAGAGAAGAGAGAGAGAGAGAGAGGAGAGAGAGAAGGAGAGAGAGAGAGAGAGAGAGAGAGAGAGAGAGAGAGAGAGAGAGAGAGAGAGAGAGAGAGAGAGAGAGAGAGAGAGAGGAGAGAGGAGAGAGAGATATCAAGGGAGATCAAGAGAAAGAGAGAGAGCAAAGGGCGCGTGCAGGTATAATCAAACATATCTAATCCCAATTTTTTGGCTTCTAAATTATTATTGGTCGGAGGTCATGATGGGTCAAGGGCAACACGCACTGCATCGACCTTATCCAGATACACGAGGACTGGTCAAGGTCATGGTAACCTGAAGAAGAAAAGCATGTGCCAGGATGAAGTTAGTCTGTGAATACCCAGAGCCAAATTTACCATCTCCATTTTGTCGTTTTCTTATGCGTAAATTTCTATGTAATGGTACAGCAGACATGCATTATCAAGTCTTTTTAGGTTACTGAAGGTTGCAACATATAGTTTTCTTTCTGTCCAATAAAGCGAGCAATGCATGTTTTTTGCTAAACGAAAATTAGATCAAATTATCATTATGAGATGCTAATCGTCCTCAAGCTACCCGTTCATAGGCATTCGAGAACGGCACCTGGTTGTAGAGATATTAAAATATTTTTTGCATTTATTAACTATTCATTAACTATGGTAGTGAGAGTGTGGTAAATATTTCAGTGTATAATAGTGTTAGCTATACAGAAACCATGGTCATATTGTTCACAGAAAACCTCAGACACTGAAGAATTAAGGGATAACTAAATATTTTTCCTGCTTAATACCGGAATTTACTTTTATAGCTGCTTGTGCTTGGGAGAGTTGGGTTTTACCTTATGATATTTGAAGTTTCCATTCTCGATAAGGTAAGACAAGCAACAAAATACCCTGGGTTTCACAGAAATTTGCGATTATGAAGTAGTTTTAATAATTTCTTTCATTAGAGCTTGTCAATACATCAAGACATCTAAAGTTAACACAACCTTCTTTCAGCATCTGGTGTCAATGTAAAGGAGAAATAAAGAGTCACAATAATCACTTCTTTTATTCCACTAAACATTAGCTTATAATTTTATTAATGACCACGTGCGTGCTTGGGTAATCTATCTCATTACAAAGAAAAATAGTTATAAATGTTAAAAAAGCCAAATTCGTCACCACGCCAATCATAAATTATAAAAGATTAACCAATCAATACATTCATTAGGCGGCAATGCGAATCATTTTATTCCGGATAACCAAATCAATCACCTACGACATTTCTGTATAACCTGTGCATAAAGACAATATAAATCAGTGTAAATTGAAAAGGAAATCGAAAAGACACTAGCATTGAGAAGTGATTTGCTTATGCTAAAACTCGGCCATTGGATTCATGTAGGATGTGCAGTACGGTAGGATAGGCGTAGAAAAGGACACGGGGAAGAGAGCAGGGACAAGAATCAGGAGAGAACTAAACAGAAGAGAAGGGAGATGGGGCGTAGGAACCGAAAGGAAGAGGAAAAGCGAGAGAGCGCGAATTTAGAGGAATAGCGGGATGAAGGCGAGGGCGGGAGAGGCGCACAGGGTGAGGCCGAGAACCTCAGAATCCGTGGAGGGTCCTGTACATGGCCGTCACGAGCGGGCTCTTCCCTTCCCCGCCGAGGTTCTTGAAGTCGTCCGTGGTGACGTCCCACACCATGACGCCGCCGAGGCCCTTGCTCCTCGCGTACTGGGCCTGTAGGAGGGGGGGGATGATGTCAAGGGAGACCTTAGTGCCTGTTTCTCTTTTCACTCCAAGGAAGAGTCGGGCAACTTGTAAGTCTTCCATCTAGGTTTAGGTTCTGTTTAAATTAACTAAATGTAAAGTTAACTGAATGCCCTAAGAAAGATAAACAGTTACAAGAATGGGTTACGGAGAGGTAGACAGGGTCAATATAATTTCATTGTGTTTTAATGATTACTCTACAGGTTGCACATGATCGCATTGCCAAAGAACATCCAAGACCATTTTAGACTTCACCTTCTCGACCACAGACTGGACATCGTCATACCCGACCCACTGGTTTCCCTTCGTCAGGTAAGGTCCTGCTCGGGTCCTCCTCTTTGTCCATCCTTCCTGTGGGTGAGAGTACAGGTGTGAAAGATTTATATGGGAAGAGCTCAATGGAAACGCGTGGTGGGTCCGTACTATACAGTACGAGTGTGCGCATGATTGGAGAGATCTCGGTGTGCGGAGAGTGTGCTCAACCTTGAAGAACAATGTTCTATGATTGGTCATCTTCATGGGGATGTCAAGAACTCTCATTATATGAAATACTGTAATTAAAACGATGAGCTTTAAAGCCCTTACTAACTGCCTTTATTGACTTCATATACCTTCGAAAGACACACAATGATAGATAAACGAATAGCTAAAGCGACTTTATGATCACTTTAGAGTACCTTCTCTGCGAGACAGCACTCGAAGAAGGACAGGTTTCCACTCTCTCTGGTGAATTGTCCTTCAGGTCCTGCTCCAGCCGCAGCTGCTCCTGGCGAGCTGGCAGACCCTGCCAGCGTCCATGATCTTCCGTAAGCTGGTACACCTAATATCAGCTGTTGATTGTGTATTAAAATGGAAATATACAAAACAAATAAATATATAAAATGGAAATACATAAATAGATAACTAAATACTGGGTACAACAACAAAAAATGTCGAAAGTGAATCCGACAAAAAGAACCACTAGTTCCAATTATGAGCTGGAAGTGATTCAGTTCGTCACACGGCACAACGTACATATACCCAACCGAGAGAGGCAACCTTTATATTTGGGCCATTTAGATCAGCATTTAGATTTATGTCTTAAGAACCAATCAGAACCAATAACATTCCGTCTACTGAATCCATCCCCACGGAAAGCAAGATATTGCAAATGTATACTTATGTATATTGCAACAAAGGGCTTCTTTACCAGCACTTTTGTCCTAAGGAAGCTCAATCAACCATATTTATCTTCATTTTCAAGAACCACCAGCTCTACCTTGTGAGGAGGGGCACCCTTCTGTATCCAATAGTTGACGGCAAAGTCGGCGCACAACTCAGGGCTCTGGCCAGGATCCGCATACAGTGGAGCATGGTGAGCCACTCTGCCCTCCCAGGACCCGTGGAAGTCGTATGCCATCAAGTTAATCTAAAAATAGGAAAAAAAGATAATCATGGTAAATTTGGCGAGGCTGGTAGCGGGGAATGCAAATTCTAGCTACAGGGGATATAATAAAACAGGTTACAAGCCCAGATAAGCTAAGAGAAATGCATACAAGATCGATCGAGATCAATTTTCCAACGGCCAACAACAGTACTGATGTCACGTGGGTGGATACGGATGGACAAAGAAGGTGAAGACGGGGTGACATGTCCATAAGCAGCAGGAGAGGAGGACGGGCCAATGTGAGGAGGTGAGCCTAAGAAAATTAAATGCTGGATAGTAAAGGGCCTGATTGGATGTATGATATGATGGAGGGAGAAAGGTATACGGTGTGGAGACCGAACTGAAGAGGAGGGCACCAGGAACGTCTTAGGTGGGATGGAATTATGCGTGAAAGATGATTCCGGAGTGGGTCATGATAGATGAAGCAGAAGGAGTTGCTTGAGCAGCTTGGTCCAGTGATGAAGGGAACAGGGACATGAGGCAGGGTGCCTCAAACGTGTTTTATCACAATCCGATTTGATTTCGTACACTATTTTCACGACCCAGTAAGTCCATGCTGTCGTATCTTTCCCTCAACCCATATATATAATATATATATATATATATATATATATATATATATATATATATATATAGTCAACGATATGCTCAAGGCCAGATGGTTTTCTCTTTCGCACCTGGGTCCCGGCAGCTGCCTTTCTCCTTCAGCAGATGCATGTGTTCACTCTTTCTCTTTTGACACTTTCTCCCAAGCAAGCGAAACACCCTTGCTAGGAATAGCTGCATAAAAGGACATCCCATAAGACGGCAGAGACAGAACAAGAAGAGACGCAGAAGAGAGCAGGGACAGACGGACAGATGGACAGACGATGGTCTCACTCGTCAACGCTCCGCCTCACATACACCTTCCCTTAAAAACCCTCAAGCCAAGACCCCTTTCATTACACCTGCTCTCAACCCCAGCCTCTTATGTTGACATCTGGTGGCTAGTGGTAGGCGAGCCTTTACTCCCCCAACCTCTCACGCTGACCTATATATATATATATATATATATATATATATATATATATATATATATATATATATATGTGTGTGTGTGTGTGTGTGTGTGTGTGTGTGTGTGTGTTGTATATGTATATATATACATACACACACACACATATATACATATATATACATATACATATTTGCAGTACTAGTAGCAGTAGTATTATGTGGCGACCCAGTGACCATGGGCTTGCGACCCAGTACTAAGTCGCGACCTGTACTTTGAAGAACTCTGGTATAGGGGGTATGGTGTCAAGGAGAGGAACGTAGAAGGGTAGATGGCAAAGAAGAAAGTACAAAGTAGGATCTCCGAGAGAAAGGTACGTGTAAGAGTGAGAAGGAGAATTTACACCCGCTATGCTGTATGGCTTGGAGGCGGAGGCACAG
>NW_020868942.1:208677-225689 GCF_003789085.1 Penaeus vannamei
TAGGCAATGTCAATAACAGATGTCAACGTGCTGTATATATGTATTTTTGGATTACTAAAAAAAGAAAAAAAATAAAGAATCAACCATTTTCTGTATCATGTGAAAATCAATAACAATCTATTCTGTATTACTTGGCCATCAAGTTCATAGTTTCGGGGTTAAGAAGGGTAAATAGGATCCTGGTCTCGTATTTCTGGGCGTGTCGGAATAGGTTTTACAAATCTAAAGGGTGGGAGCTGAGATTTACTGTCTTTTTATTGCTGAAAAAAACTGTGGTATTTTGAAACGTTTCTGTGCAGTTGCTCTTCACACATAACTGTTGCATGTTGTGTAGGGTAGCGTTTGGAGCAAGTCATGCACTCATACCTGTAAATAAGCAACAAAATCACTGCAAAGATATCCATTCAACATTCACCCTTCATGTCCCTACGCATATGATATAGAAGACACTTTTAAAGATATTACCTAAAGATTTGCAGTCCGATATAAAATTTACTTGGATAAATAAACCTTGCAATTTGCATTTAGACACAGCATTGTCAAAAGATTTTTCTGACAACTGATATTCATCTTTATAGATTGGAGAAAAGGTGGTTGTTATAGAAAGTTGTAGTCAGTCACTCAAGATGCAGTTTGATCTTCATTTGATAATAACGAGGCACAAGTAGGCTTACTTATAAGGGAAACGATTATTTATACAATATTCTATTTTCTTTCATGATAACGATCTTATATTTATAGTAGTAAAATGGGTAACGAAACTGCTCTAACAACTATAAAACCAATCTCTATTTCAATGACACTCAAGTACAAAAATGACATTCACCAATTAATATCCATCGCGCAGTTTCCTCGCACAGCTCTTTGCCTCACTCGTTCAAAGATAAACAATACTATAGAAAACGGTTGAGGTAATTTGGGAAGAGAAACTCCTCTATTTCTGAAATTATGTCTACGTTAAGCTTCCCAAATACACACGCCGGTAATGAAGTTCGACATAATGTAGGATTGACGAATAGTTTTTTTTTTTTTTTCGAAAGTTGCCGGATATATGCGAAAAGAGCCATAGAGTAGGGTCAAAAGTGGAGAAATTGGCAGTTTGATTTTTTCCTTTTACTTCTGCTGCTCCTCGGTATACGCAAAACGAAAGAAAAGAAAGAAAGAAAAACAAAGAATAAAATACATACACGTAAGCAAAAGACCCAAGCCAGAAGTTAGATATACTGCGTAAACGAAAATTTACAACCAAACATGATACTAATTCATACTCAAAATTGCTTATACTTACTAAAGTTGAAAACACAGTAATGTTTATTATTTTTTTTTATCAGATTATAGTCTAATCTTATCTTTTGAGTGTGCCATTCCATTTAACTAAATTGATACGGATCTGTAGTTCTCTCATTCATTTCAATAAATCTAGTTTGTGCATTGATTTTTTTCCACCATATTCATACATGCACACACACACACACACACACACACACACACACACACACACACACACACGCACACACACACGTATATATATAAACAAACGTCTCACAAAATACTTTGCCGTTGCGGAAGCTTTGAGAATCACTGTGCTAATCACACATCTGTCTTTTGTTATGGTAGTTGTTGTACATGATAATGATAACGACATAAATCAACTTTGTTGGTACAGATGTTACGTATGTAGCACTATAATAATTTTGTGTAGCTTTTGGATTTGTGGTCTTAGCTCGATTTACTTCAGTTTCCCCTGAATATGTGCATGTAATTCTGTTGGCTTATTTACTCAAATTTTCGTTTAGCTTTACCTTTATTTATAGAAATAAGGCTGTCATTATTGTGGAAATATGAAATCATTTGATATTAACAAAGGTAACTGGAAATTATGCGTAAGATACGACGATATTTACATAATAACTTATTCTATGATTATTGTCAATTGTCGTATATAATATATTGTAGGCAATGTCAATGTCAACGTCTTGTAGTGTATTTTTGAATTACAAAAAAAAGAAAATAAAGAATCAACCATTTTCTGTATCATGTGAAAATCAATAACAATCTAATTTGTATTAATTGGACATCACGTTCATAGTTTCGGGTTTAAGAAGGTTAAATAGGATCCTGGTCTCGTATTTCTGGGCGTGTCGGAATAGGTTTTACAAATCTAAAGGGTGGGAGCTGAGATTTACTGTCTTTTTATTGCTGAAAAAAACTGTGGTATTTTGAAACGTTTCTGTGCAGTTGCTCCTCACACATAACTGTTGCATGTTGTGTAGGGTAGCGTTTGGAGCAAGTCATGCACTCATACCTGTAAATAAGCAACAAAATCACTCAAAAGATATCCATTCAACATTCACCCTTCATGTCCCTACGCATATGATATAGAAGACACTTTTAAAGATATTACCTAAAGATTTGCAGTCCGATATAAAATTTACTTGGATAAATAAACCTTGCAATTTGCATTTAGACACAGCATTGTCAAAAGATTTTTCTGACAACTGATATTCATCTTTATAGATTGGAGAAAAGGTGGTTGTTATAGAAAGTTGTAGTCAGTCACTCAAGATGCAGTTTGATCTTCATTTGATAATAGCGAGGCACAAGTAGGCTTATAAGGGAAACGATTATTTATACAATATTCTATTTTCTTTCATGATAACGATCTTATATTTTTAGTAGTAAAATGGGTAACGAAACTGCTCTAACAACTATAAAACCAATCTCTATTTCAATGACACTCAAGTACAAAAATGACATTCACCAATTAATATCCATCGCGCAGTTTCCTCGCACAGCTCTTTGCTGCGTTGAATCGTGTTGGAGGAAGGAAACATGTTTTCTTCAGGGTGCTGTTCAGGAGATCCACTGAAAAGTATACTTGTTAATTTTTCAGTAAAGTAACTGAAAAAACTCAGCACATAATCCTTCTTTAAAACACTGGTTCATATTTGATTTAAAACGTCAACTTGTGTGACCATGACCATATAATTTTTGTTTCACTAACCTGGAAATATGAGTTCCATGCCCGCAGCCTCTGAACTTCAAAGATTCCTCGTGGGATTATATTGGTTTTTATATTCATTGCCATAAGTTATTTCCTTTATCAGAATATTTGATAATTTGTGTAAATATATATATAATTTCATTTTCATAATAAATATCAAGTATGAAAATTCTAAGACGATCGATGTTATTGCCGAAAATAACTCTGAATGGTAACTCAAGCGATGGCATCCGTGAAGTTCATGACGGGCACGTGACGTAACAGTATATGATTGGTGGGATTAACTTGTCCCTTCTGCGCATGTGCAGGATTAAAAAATGAGCTTAAAGGGGCCCTCACACGATCAATTTTTTCGTCAGTTAATTGATATCAATTTATTGACGTCAATGAATTGATGGAAATCACTGTGCCCTCACACGGTCAATGATTTTACTTCAATTTTCAGTTTGATTCATAATTTCGAGATGAAAGCATCTGTGGCACTTGGAGTAGTGCTTGCTCTGGACACTCCAAAGCGAAAGAAGAGGAGTAAGTGGGTAAAGAAATGGTATCTCTGTCGAAGGGAAGGACATACAAGATTGCTGAGGGAATTAAGGGACGACGAGCCAGAGGATTACAGGAATTTCCTCAGAATGGACGCCGAATCTTTCCACTTTGCGCAATTCAGCCCGGAAATTCGTGCGAAGGGTATTTATTTTCTTTTTCATTTCTTCCAGTGTAGCATTTGGATAATGTTCTTTATATTTTCCATACAATATTTTATATGCGTCAGCCTTTTTCTCCCGGTCACTGTACTCGTCGGATTTTATTTTCCACAAGGCCGATAAGGATCTATAAACGTCGATTATCTCCATCATCATTTTACGCTCACTTTCTTTCTTCTTTTCAGCCATGATTACGATGACGACTCTTTCACTGCTGCAAGGGAAAACACTAAATTATTGATCAATATTGACGCTTTGCCCACACACGCTCAATTTTATTGAAGACCCATCAATAAATATCAAAGGAGTTTTGATCTATCAATGAATTGACTCAATGACATTGTTTCAATTAAATTGATATCAATGTCCCCCTCACACGGTCAATTTCTCCATCAATTCATTGACGTCAATAAATTGATATCAATTAATTGACGAAAAAATTGATCGTGTGAGGGCCCCTTAATATTAAAGAGGTGCACTAAAAGTTGATTCTGGACGCTGCCAAAGCGCATGCGCACTATAGATCTGGATTAAACTTTAATACTGGATTATCTTTTATGGCACGGACAGAAAACGCCCATAGATGTAAGGTATTTACGTCTACTTATATTTTCTGAACTGAGCAGATAACTACTTGGTAGCTATAATTGTTACATTGCCATGCTTCTCTTTATTTCAGTATCTAAAATATTAGACCTTAAACCGTGTTGGCTTCTTTACGCCTTATTTCGTAAAATATTGCTTTAATTAATAAATCAATTAAAGTTTATACTTAAACAAGTTGAGAATATTGTTTCCGTTTAGAACAATATATATATATATATATATATATATATATATATATATACATACATACATACACACACAACACACACACACACACACACACACACACACACACACAACACATATATATATATATATATATATATATTATATATATATATATATATATATATATATATGTGTGTGTGTGTGTGTGTGTGTGTGTGTGTGTGTGTGTGTGTGTGTGTGTGTGTGTGTGTATGTGTGTTCTTACCTAGTTGTTTGAATACGGGAGAAAAGCTATGCTCAGGTGGTCCCGTCTGCTATGTTTAAATTATCGTATAACTTTTTAAATTGATGCAGTTTTGGCACACACTACTTGATTAGGAAGACTGTTCCACGATTCGATAGTTCTGGTTGGGAAACTATATTTTTGATATCTTTATCACCTCTTTTTACTGTCAACTTTTTGTTGTGTCCTCTCGATCTTCTTGTGTTTAAGATCAAAAAGTCATCCTTATCTATCTTCACTCTCTCTGTAATGCAGTTGAAAAGCATAATCATGTCCCCCCATTTTCTTCTTTCTTCCAAGGTAGTAAGTCCTAATTTCTGTAGTCTGTCTTCGTAACTCAGATCTCTTAGGGTAGGTGCCCATCTTGTCGCCGCTCTTTGGACTCTTTCCAGTTTGTCAATATCTTTTTTTTAAGTATGGACTCCATGCCACTGCACCGTACTCAAGACTTGGTCTTATGATTGCTATAATAATCTTCTTGACCATATCTTCGTCCAGATACACGAATGCCCTCTTTATGTTGGCAATCAATCCTAGCATTTTATGAACCTTTTCATTTATATGGTAATTTGGATTTAGGTTTCTATTCATGATTATCCCAAGATCTTTTTCCCTGTCAGCTGTGTCTAATA
Organism: Penaeus vannamei; assembly: GCF_003789085.1. NCBI lineage: Eukaryota > Metazoa > Arthropoda > Malacostraca > Decapoda > Penaeidae > Penaeus > Penaeus vannamei. The sequence goes on from NW_020868942.1 coordinate 214,075, forward strand.
CTGCGTTCCGTAATTTATATTGGAATAGTGGGCGATTTCTACTTTCTCCATACCTGACTACGTGGCAATTATTGGTATTGAATTCCATTTTTCATGTACAACACGTTTGGAAAATCTGATATGAATTTCAACATCGAACATACTAACAGTAGCATAAAGATTCTGTTGAAGTGGGGCTGCACATCTGTAAAACCCAGGTGAGGTTTGCTTTGCAGTTTTCTTGTTCATAGTCTTTAGTTTGTAGTTTCTGAAATAAAGTAATGCACAAAAATGGAGCAGCATCTAAGACATAAATGCATCAATAATCATATTGACAGTAGTATGTCTATTGAGATTGAGATATCGTATTTAAGTATAGTTATAAAATAGTTGGTCATTCAAAATATATCGCATTTTCTATGACTAAATGGATGGTTTTATCTGGATGACTATTGTATTATTATTGATTTTTAATCTTTCAAATAACCTCTATTATAACACGTGATGTGTAACTTACAATTTCCTTGAAAATGGGATACTGACCTTTCAGAATCTTCAATATGTAATATCTGTAAAATGATGCTGGTTTAGATTACTCAGAGCGACGCACAAATATAGAGAACAATGGACACCACCATCCTATAGATCATAAAAGCAGAGAAAGTCCACAACACCTTCACATATGTAGCTTTTTCTATAACTCCATTTTCTATGCATGCGTTTTCTTTAATTGTCGCGTTTTCTGTGGACCAATGTCAAGAAATAAGGAAACCGCTTCGGATTACTTTTTCCATTTTCTTCATATTTCTCATTGCATTTATCTCGCTTTTGGATGCATATTTATTCCATTTGGTGTTATATGAACTTTACAAACCTTCTTATTTCCCTTTTCCTTATAATTTTCCTTGTTCATTCTGAACAGAATAATCACATTACTGACTCTATACATTAATTGCCTCCCATATTGGAACGATTCACCGCCAATCACTCCCTTAGTTAACTCTTTGTGTGTGTGTGTGTGTGTGACAAGTAGGAGCGCGGAGCTAATGACCGTAGCTGTTGACGCAGCAGAAAATTTTGATTAATAATTTTTTAACATTAATTTCTTATTTCAGAGCGAGAAGGTCTGAATTGACGGACACTGACAACAGGGCGCAACTGCAACCCTTGTATGACCTGTATAAGTGAATGCGTAAGTGCATTTCACTTGGAAAACGCTAATTTTTCTTTCTCCTCTTTCTCAAAAATGACATCAGGAATGATATAGGTGGCGTATCGGAAGATAAATAGATCACTATATTATGCCCACCACTATTTCCAAAATAAATCCACCCCATCTTTAAACAACACATTTAAATTCTTCGGCACTTTTTATATATTGCATCGTCTCCTTAGGACCGATTCTGCCTCGTTTTTTCTTGCGCGTGGAATATTACATTTTTTCATGCGCGGAAACCATAATTTAGTCTACATTTGCGCGGACGGATGATGAAACAAGTGCGCGGAAAGGTCAAAAGAATTTTATGCGCGGAAGATGATTTAAAAAAGAACTAAGCGTGCGCGGAAAGCTACCCGAGAACCACATTTGCGCGGACAGAATTTGACTAAATAACAACTCGACAGTCTGCCACGTGATCCCACCCTGCCTGAATACCAAATCCTGCCTTCGCCGAGACCTCCTAGGACCTTGAACTCTCTCCAAATCTGATATGAAAATGACTAGTAGTGATATCTGCGATGTCGATAGGTTTGGTATTACTATCATTCTGATAAGCATTACAACCAATTATGTATGTAATTATGATAATGATGAGCATTCTCATTAAAACTTTTGGATCTATTTTTAGCGCATTGCTGTAACTAGTTTTGTTTTGTATAAATTCTCCTTTGCTCGACTCACAGATATATGTCAGGATGGCCGAGCGGTCCAAGGCGCTGCGTTCAGGTCGCAGTCCGGTCTTCCGGGCGTGGGTTCGAATCCCACTCCTGACACAGTTTTCTTAAAGGATTAGTAATGTAATATTCTTCCGTTACACTTGTTCATAATTACATCATCGTAGAGAGAATCTGACGCATCACAGAAAACAACCTGACGTGTTGTTTGTACATTAACGATGTTCAAACGACTTTCACTTTTCATTATCCAGTATATGTATGTTTGTGTATATCGTGGTATGTCCCATAACGTAAAAGGGAGGGGAGACTTATAAACTTAATTAGTCACGAAATTACATTCGAAGCATGATTGGTTCATACACTATGGAATTATATATATAAGTGAGACTTAGGTATGCAAGATAAAAATAGGAGTAAAACTTTATCATTAAGCGTTAATTCTGTATCCAGAATAGCGCTGTATCAAGGGAAACACATGGCTATATTTCCCGCAACCCATCTGGGCATCACTTGATTTCTGTTGGTTAATGCTAGAATATGATAAGATTTTCCATGTTAATAATGAAAATTTGACGTGAACTCTGTCTCTAGTAAAAAATATTGGTAGATCAGAAGCTTTTTTTTTTCTAAATGATATTGAGTCATAACCTGCAAAAGACAATGTAGAATATTAATACCTCCTTCCGTGAGCAGAACGAATGAAACTCTCATATTCTTGAAGAACTGCATTGTGCTGCACCTGAATGTTTCTAAAAAGCCACCAGTACAACAGTAATAAAATAATCATAAGAAAAAAAAAACTTCGGAGGGCTTGAATTACTGGTCAGCGGTGACGTAATCCTGTTGGACGGTTGTGGTGACGTACACACACACACACACACATATATATCATATATCAAACATTCCAATTGCATTGCTACGTTCCCAAACGCAGCAGGTGCCACACTACGTCACCCGAACGCAGACGGTGCCCGCAGACGGTGCCTCACGTGGACACGTACAGAAGCAGCACGTCACCGTCACCAAGCCATGCCGAGCTCAGGAGGCAAGTGATCATATATTTTCACCTGAAAACATTGTTAAACACGTTTCCTTATGTTTTTATTATAAATCAAATGTATTATTGTTTTCAACTTTTACAGGCTATGGTGGATATCGCGGTTGAGGACTCCAAAGAAATGTGCGTGGTACTTAAAAGTCTCGGAATCGGCTTTCGTAATTTAATAAAGTCTTCAAACACACCATTACTTTTATATTCCTTATTCCTTGAGACAGAATGATAACTCAAAGATGAGAGCACCTAACAATATCCGTCGAAGAAACTTGTGATGAATTCTACATATATATTATATGAGAGATTTGTATTCATACATATGCTTTTATATATATATATATATATATATATATATATATATATATATATATAATGAGATATACATATACATGCATATGCTTTTACATAGAGATAGATTCCCCGCTTCGGCTTATTCCAGTTCCGGCTAACCCGCTTGCGTAACAAAATTCGTTCTAATAGTATTAGTTCATAGAGTTGTTTGATAGATAACAATAGTAGATAAAATAATCAATAAACAGATATACATACAACACACATGGAAATAAATCTATCATAATATAAAAATATGTAGATTAATCTAACAGAAATAAAATGGACACAAAATTAAGCATCCCAATACCGGGGGTAACGATACCAAAAAGTTGAAAAACATTGTACTTGGCTCAAGGTAAGCATGGAATCTTTTTTGCAAACTATTACTCATTTATCAGGCAGGATTTGGGGTTGTGTTGAACTGCAGAAAATATTGAAAACATGTGGAAAAGCAAGGGAAAAAAAGTGAATTGGCCATTAAGTACATTAGTAATGGTACACCTTTCCCTTATTTTTGGCATTCATTTCAAATAGAAGATTGCCACGATTTAGCAAGAATGAAAGAAATCACGCATACACACACACACACACACACATACACACACACACACACACACACACACACACACACACACACACACACACACACACACACATATATATATATATATATATATATATATATATATATATGTATATATTGTGTGTGCTTGTTTGTGTATGTGTGAAAAGTGAACCAGTCATAATATGAAATAGAATTAAATCGTACCCTTTCTAACTCTTTCTAACTATATATTTATATATCAGTGTGTGTGTGAGTGAGTGTGATAGTGTGTCTACGCACACACTTATATATACATATATGTATATACATAAATACATACATACATACATACATATATGTATATACTGTATACATATACATACATACATACATACATACATATATATATATATATATATATATATATATATATAGATAGATAGATAGATAGATAGATAAGTGTGTGAGTACACACACACACAGATATATATATATATATATATATATATATATATATATATATATATATATATATATATATATATATGTACATATGTATGTACATATATATGTACATATATATACATATATATGTATGTATAATATGTATTTATGTATTTATGTATATACATATATATATATGTGTGTGTGTGTGTATGAACATATATATATATATATATATATATATATATATATATATATATATATATATATATATATATATATATATTATTTGTGCGTGTATGTTTGCCGTGTCTGCGAATGTGCGTGTACGCACATACACACACACTGTGTCTGTATTAGTGTATTCATATATAATGTATTTATATATGTATGCATATACGTGTTTTTATTTATGTATGTATGTAGGAAATGAATAAATAAATGCATAGACATGGATCGATTTCAGTAATAATAAATCTAAAAATCCAATTCATTTTCAATGTTCGTCTGCTCTGAGACCGAGGTTATCTAGATGAACAAGGTTTGTCAATACACGCGCGCTCTGAGAGAGCCTTTGTACTGTCAATATATCCTTTTATACTTTTTTTCTGGTGCAGAGCTTATGAGCTCCTGAAATGCGAGTAGAAGTGTTCCAAATGCTGAATAGTAGATAATGATGATGATGTGCAAGAGAATGTAGAAGTAAAATGGTACACGTACATTATGCATCTGATTTCAATACTTTTGAAGGAATTTAGATTTTTTAAAGAGATGAAAGGAAAGTGGGAAAAAAATCCTTTTTAGTGTGATAGAGAGAGAGGTTGTTTTTCTCTATTTTTTTTTTTTTTTTTTTTTTTTTTTTTTTTTTTTTACAAAGAAAAGCAAGACAAATAACATAAATGTTTGACATAAATGTATATAATATATATATATATATATATATATATATATATACATTACATTTATCTATCCATCTATCTATTCTCTCTCCCCTTCTCTCTCTTTTCTCTCTCTGCATACACACACACACACACACACACACACACATACACACACACACACACACACACACACACACACACACACACACATATATATATATATATATATATATATATATATATTCATATATATGTAAATAAATATACATATATACACATATATCTATCTGTCTATAGACACTACTAAATATCCTTTCCAGTACAGTACTGTGTGCGTTCATTTCCCTTATATTTTTATGTTTTCTTACTTTTTATATATTACTTTGTTAACTTCAACAACAGGGAAGAACGGTGTCGATGCTTAAGGAATTTGTAATATTTATTATGTCACTGCTCCTCATAAACAGAAAGTCCAGCTTTGTATGCTTTCTATGGCATATTAAAGTGCAAATGATGATAATGATAAAATGCTGTGGGTGATGTGCATGTTGTTAAGCACACACACACACACACACACACACACACACATATATATATTATATATATATATGTGTGTATGTGTGTGTGTGTACATATACATTTACACATATGCACACACATGCATTTACATAATCCAACAAAAACAAAGCAGGAATCTGACATCGACTTTTCTCCCGCAGTTTGCTTAGTTCAGTGTCTCGCACATGCCATTGCGGAGCTGGAGAAAATGCAACAAATCTGCTTACGTGTGTGGCAAGACATTATACCATCAGAGGTTTGACAATAAACAACAACTTTGCAACTCTTTATTGGGGATTGTAAGAGCCCAAATGTTGGGTCCTACAAGAGTTGGTAGATGGCGAGCAAGGGGTTTAAGGTAGACAACCAAAGTGTCTTAACTCCATTTATTGAATAGGATGTTGGAGTGCGGCTGCTCCTCGGAGCGAGATGTTGCTCCTTGGCTCCCCGGAGGGAGTCTGCCTGATCTCCTATACACTGGTTTAAAGATCGCACCAAGTCACGTTGTTAGCATGTGACGAACGGTGATGAACAAGGAAGCTTTACAACAATACATAGCTCTTGTGGAAGAGATAAACACGACATTCTAATGTCTGGTGAGGCAAGAAGAGAGGAATGAACAGAGGAAGCAATGGTCAGGCGTAAATGCATATGTATATGTGAAGATACGTATGTGACAAACATGTAAGATTACATATATATGTATCATATAGTAATTAGATATAGATATAGCTGGGCTACAGGGATCAGCAACGTTAAGACCATTTCCTTGAAAAAAAAGTGTTTTGAAATCAATGTATCTAATCATGTTTAGTAAAAATGTGAAAATAAAAAGTGGGTAGTAAAGAGACAGAGAGGGGGGGGGGAGTAAGCGAAAGAATAAGAGAAAATATACAAATACGTGTGTGTGAAACGTTTCTTTATACATACACATGCTGCATATGAAATACAACATGCACATAAAGTAAATAAACGCACACTTAACTGTACGACTGTACGTTTCTATTCATGAAACAGTATAGGAAAGAGAAAGCCTCCCTGCTATGAATATAATGATCTCCCTTTCTTCGGTCACTGTCGAATCACTGCTTCTATATTACTCATTTATTATGGGCCATATTTGGAAGACAGTTTTGAACTTTCTTCCGTATGGGGCTTTTCCTTTTTTTCTCCTTTGGCATTTATGAATGTCACTCCGGAGACCACAGAAGATGGTGGCTGCTGTGCAACATCCTCCTCCAAGCTTTTACCTCAGAGACACGTACACAGGCCCTCCCTCGTTGCTAAAACCCGGAATTATATTTGTTGGCGGTAGGAAGGCACATATGTATACATCTAAATCATTTTATATGCACCGTATTTAGATAGACAAATAGGCAGATATACATATTTAATATGTATGCACACACAGGGTTCGTAAATAATAATGTGCCTTTTGCCTGAATATCGTCTTAAAATATGACCATCTATCAATGCATGAAATAAGCAGAAAAGAAAGAGGCTTATGTGTGGATATGTGGGTGATGCTCTGTCGGTTGCCAAAGAGTAGAGTTCATATAGAAGGATGCTACATGTAATGGTAATGATAATAACAGTGACACTGGACATTCTCGGGGAAATGATGAAAGGGATAATGTTGAACATGAAAGTGATAACAAAGGTTATCACTTCAGTCAACATCGGGATGGTTATTATCACCACCGTTATTATTGTTGGACTTTTAATCTTGATTATCCTTGACTATTTCGTAGTATATCCGTCAACAATTTTGTAATCATTATATATCGTATCGTATCACATATCATTATTGTGACTGACATTTGAAATAAAGCTATTGGCGTTGTCAGTACCATAACAATTACGTTTTCCTTTCACACATGTATGTGAATATATATTTACATTGCACAGTCTTCTACTATGTAGTCAGGATGGCCGAGCGGTCCAAGGCGCTGCGTTCAGGTCGCAGTCCGGTCTTCCGGGCGTGGGTTCGAATCCCACTCCTGACAAGAGTTTTAGAAAGAGAATTATATGCCATACACTAAAAGTCATCTCGGAAGAGAAACTGATCTTGATCGTGGGCGACTGACTACCGTTCTGTGTTTACCCTTTAGCTTTTCAAGGGATTGCCCTTCAATACCCAGCATGTTTCTTGATGTGTGCTAAAAAAATCCTTTTATAAGGGCCTTCATGAAAATACTAATAATAATCAATAATTTTATTAAGAATTATACAATATTCTCCATAGGCGATAAGGAAATTGGTCTGCTTTTCAGCCGTGGTAGCCATAACCTGAGAAAAAAAAATGATTCATTAAAAGGGGCCAAGGAGTGCTTTAATGAGTTTCACAAGCGGGAAGAAATGCACAGAACCGTCTTTCTATAACATATCAGATCCAAGAAGACACAGCGACCTACCTCCAGAGGGCTTGCAGTACTGGTCGACGGTGACGTACTCCTTCTGCTGGACGGTTGTGGTGACGTACTGTGGCACTGTCTCCGTCACGTAGTGGGGCACTGCCTGCGTCTGCGTCACATAGTGGGGCACGGCCTGGGTCTCTGTCACGTACTGGGTGGTGTACTGGACGGAGAGATGACAGAAAATTCTTTATACAATTAGCTTAGATAAAACGTATAAGGAATGGGAGAAATCAAGATGTATAAATGAGTAAATACCTTTATTCTACTAAACTACCTGAAGGTGTGAGCAAAACTAGACAGGATAAATAGTTAACAGGTACTTACCGCGGTTTGGTACTGTGTCTGGGTTTGGTATCGGGTCACAGTCACATACTGGGGCACTGACTGCGTCTTGGTCACGTACCTGACCTCAGGAGGGCACGGCTGTAGAGGAAAGAGACAGTTTAGAAATTCCAAATGTCTAGACAGGTCTTTGTCTGAGGACTGGAAATAAAAGTGAAATGGGACTTTGGATTTTGAAGATATATCGAAAAAGGATATGCAGTTAATCGTACCAACCTTTGCGTAGCCATACTGCGCCTCAACGACCGCTGCTGCCAGGAGGATAGTTGCGAGAACAGTACTGCCAAGAGAAGAAAGGAAAGCGTTTTTCATTATATCATTTCAGTTTATATCGTAAAATATGTAAAGATAAACTGATGCACTTATATCATAATTTTTCAGGCGACGAACCGAATCATGTTGGTCATGTAGAAGTGACGCTGTTGCCGGAACGAAGCACTGCTGAGCGCTGCTGAGTCGGCCTGCCGTCGACGGCCTTTTATACTTGCATTTTCTCCTTCGTGGCCTTCCCGCCCACCCGACACGGTCGGTCGCCGCATGGGAAAATTTGAGAATTGGATTTATAGCTTAAACTTTTATTGTAGACATCACACGTGAAAAACAACAGTTGCTGAAAATGTAAATCTGATTAGTAAACCATATGTAAATAACTTTGCATTATAGAGTTAAATAAAGGAAATAGGAGGAAGGATCGCAGTCGTAGGCCGGTGTGGATTCCACGAAGGTCAGGAGAGAAACGCCGGGCCTATATAAAGGCCGCCATCACTCCACGACTCACACTTCCCTGCTAACTCCCGAAGGAACACTTAAGAGCACTTCAACATGCATTTGTGAGTTTCGATTCACCTTTCTGTACAAAGGAAGAAAGTGGCCATTTTGTCATGATATAAGAAGTGATTTTTTCGCTTCTGTACAGCACATCACTTTCAATATATTTGATTCTTCACGTTCTTTTTCTCCCCAGCTCTCTCCTGACGGCGGCCCTGATGGCGGCAGTGGTGGCGGCGGCTCCTGAGGCCCAGTACGGTTATCAGGCCCCTGTGAGTCACGCCTCTAGAAATGTCTGAATATCGAGAATGCAAATCTTGCCCAATATACTTTCTGACGCAGAATACGAGTTAAATCCCCTGTGTTCTCGCCCCCAGAAGTGCCAGCCTGAGATCCAGTACGTGACCCGGACAGAGACCGTGCCCGAGTACGTAACCACAACCCACTACCAGACGCACACGCAGTACCAGACGCAGGTAAGCTCTCACTCTGTTCCATGTTCTTTCAAATGCTCCATTCCAATGCCTTCGGCCGGCATTTAAAATATTGTATTTAACCTTTATCTATTTACCCATTGCAGTACCAGCCACGCTACGTTACCCAAACGCAGCAGGTGCCACACTACGTCACCCGAACGCAGACGGTGCCCGAGTACATCACCCAGACGGTGCCTCAGTACGTCACCAGGACGCAGTACCAGACGCAGCACGTCACCGTCACCAAGCCATGCCCGAGCTCAGGAGGCAAGTGATCCTTAACCAGTGATAAATTTCCAGCTTAGTGCATTGCCAAAGAACCATTTTGTTTTGATCACGATTTATAATATCCATTTTTTTCACTTCCACAGGCTACGGTGGATACCACGGTTAAGGACTCCCGAAGAATCTCCGTGGTATTTGAGTCTCAGAATCGGCTTATATAATTTAATAAACACTTTTTAAACACTTTATGTTTTACACTCCTTGATAGCATAGAATGCTATACTGAAATCTATTTAAAAAGTACACTAGTCAAATTATTTTTCCAAAGAGATATACAATGTAATGAAGTGGATAAGTATACATGTCCATATATACAAATGCGCACATATACTTATATGTAGATGGATAGATATGTGTGCGACATATATATATATATATATATATATATATATATATATATATATATATATATATATATATATATATATATATATATATATATATGCATGACCTATGTATATGTACATGTATGTGATTGTATGTGCATAAGTATATTCATATGTATATATATATATATATATATATATATATATATATATATATATATATATATATACATATATATATGTATATTCGTGTACTTATATATTGAAACTTCAAACACAAAGATAGCAAACGCACTCTTGATGATAAGGAAGGTATCTACATCATACTTAATATACATAGAAATTAGATGCTAAAAATGCTGAAGATGGAATTCTTGGCCTTATTATTTTCTGGTGATTAAACATATTCAGCTTCATTTCCCACTGACATAATTTATGAAGATAAACCAAACTGAAATAACGATGTTTTTTATATCAGGTACTAATTGTATCCTGTTATATGTACAATATTTCTGACGATCAGAATTAGAACAGCAACAGAAGTTGATTGAGCTCCAAATTTGAAGGAATTAAAGAAGCAGATTGTTTGAGTTACACAATCAATATCTGTTATTTGACAAGAGGAAAGAGCACTCTTGTTAGACATGCTTTCCTTCCTTCGGTCGCTGTCGAACCACTGTGCTTCTTTATTACTTATTAAAGGCCATATTTGGAAGACAGTTTTGAACTTTCTTCCGTATGGGCTTTTCCTTTCTTTTTTTTTTTTTCCTTTGTCATTTATGAATGTCACTCCGGAGACCACAGAAGATGGTGACTGCGTGTGCAACATCCTCCTCCAAACTTTTCCCTCAGACACAAGTACACAGGCCATCCCACGTTGCTACAAAGCCCGACGGAATTATATTTCCTTAGCGGTAGGAAGGCACATCTGTATACATTTGTCTAAATCAATTTTATATACACCGTATTTAGATAGACAGATATATATACTTCATATGTATGTACACACAGGGTTCGTAAATAAGAATGTGCCTCTTGCCTGAATATCGTCTTAAAGTATGACGGTGTATCAATGCATGAAATAAGCAGAAAAGAAAGAGGCTTAAGTGTGGATATGTGGGTGATGCTCTGACGGTTGCCAAAGAGCAGAGCTGATAGAGGAGGGTGATACATGTAATGGTAAATGATCAATAACAGTGACACTGCGACCATTCTCGGGCGAAATGCATATCGGCCAATGAAAGTGATAATGGCTTTGAACATGGAAAATTATAAATAAAACGGTAGCCAATAACCACAACGCGCTTATCAC
>NW_020868942.1:228289-235789 GCF_003789085.1 Penaeus vannamei
CCCTACCCATACCCTCCTACCATGCCATGGCCCTCCTCTCAGCCTGTTATCTTCGTAGTAGTAGTGTAGTAAGCACGTACAGATAATTTATACGCGGGTGTATTCGCTGACATTTGAAACTGGTGTGAATTTTTGGCCTTTTTGGTGAAGGGAATTGAATTATTAACGCAACTGGTATAGCTTATAATTTTTTTCTGTTATTTTTTCGGTTATCATAGAGGATGGTGTGGAAAGGAATGAGTCATTTGATTGTTGTTGATTTACTTTTTTTTATTTATTTTATATTTTATTTTTACTTTTTTTTCTATGTTATATTTTTCCCCTTTCCTGGCAGTATATCTTCAACGGTTGCGAAGTTTCGGTTCAGCTTATTGTTGCCAGATTTCGTGTTTCTTAAACTTTGCTTTATATAAATAACTCCAAGGTTATACTATATGATGTAGAAAAAGAAACATATACACCATTTCTCTCTTTTTGTATTCCCAAGAGATTTATTTAGAAACGAGACTTATTTTCCATCTCCCGTAGCTGCTAAAGTATATTTCGGGGAGGAAGAGAGGTATTTTGCGAGGGGAAGGGGAGGAAGAGAGGTATTTTGCGAGGGGAAGAGGAGGAAGAGAGGTATTTTTCGAGAGGAAGGGGAGGAATAGAGGGTATTTTGCCAGGGGCGGATTGGCTGTTATTTTCCCCTCATTCGCGGGAGGTCGTCGGAGTGGGCGCCCTACTTTCCCCTCGTCAGACGGCTGGCTGGGCCAAGGTCATCGAATGCGGGGGGGGGGGGCAGGGGAGGGGAGAAGGTGAGGCAAAAGAGGGGTGAAGGGAGGAAGGCCTCCCTGTGTACTATGAGGATAGGGAAGGAGGAGTGGGTGAAGGTGGTAGCAAAGAGGGTAATATAAAAGAGAGAGAGAGAGAGAGAAAGGAGGAAGGGAGAGGAGAGAATGGGAGTGAAGGAGGAAGGGGAAGGGCAGAAAAGGGGGATGAAGGCGGAAGGGAAGAGAAGAAGAAAAGATGGCGAACGGGAGGGAAGGGAGGAGAGTAAAAGGGGTGGGAGGAGAGAGAGGGTGACAGGGGAGAGGAGAGGGAGAGAGAGGAGAGGAGCCAAGTGGGGAGTAATCGTGCGAGAGGACGTGGCACCAGATCTTAAGTGATTTCTTGTGTACATCTCGAATCGGCGTCTCAATCGATGGGGTTTCTTACTCATAGCAAGCTTCGGCTCTTCTGTCAGTGTCCTTTATTTTTTTCTCTCTTTTCTCTTACCCTCGATTTTTTTCTCGCTCCTATTTTCCTTCCTCTTTTTTCGCGTTTTCCGTCGAGTTTTGTTTTGTCGCCCATATTTTCCTTCTTCCCTTTCTTCACATTTTCCGTTGAGTTTTCTCGCCCATATTTTCCTTCTTCGTAGATTCCCTCGCGTTTCCCGTTGGGTTTTCTCGCCCATGTTTGTCTTTTTCTCTTCTTCTCCATAGTTCCCCCGACTCTCGAGGGCAGAACCTCGCGTACGTAAGAGGCCTCTCCTTGACGAGGCAAAGCCAACGAAAATATTGCTGGCTTCTGGGTGCTTGTCCTTAACGGGGTCCATTTTTGTGTTTACTGCCCGTTCGCACACCCTGGCGGCGACCCTGGAATGTGTGCGCGCAGCTGATCCGCCTTTGTTTTGCTCTCGGATGGAGGTCCTCGATGGGTTTCTGCTCGTTATTATTGTTATTACTGTTATTGCTGTTGTTTGTTGCTACAGATGATTGTAGGGTTTGTATTTATTACTTATTATTTTACTTCCATTAACTGCAGTTGGACTCTGCTCTTGAAACCTCCTTTTCCGATGAGGATTCGCTGCTCGTCCGCCTCCGCCGGTCGGGGAGTTCCCTCGCCGCCGCATCGCAGGATCCTCGTCCGTCGCCCGTGTCTCCCCGAGCGGATCGGCCAGCGGCGAGAGGCTGTGCGATAAAGGCTATAATTTCCGAGGAGTGTGGCTCTGCCTGGCTCTTGGCACGGCTCTCGAGAGGCCCGGAGGCGGCTCTCCCTCGGGCGTGTTGGGCCGCGTGTCAAACTCTGCATCGGGGGGGGGGGGGGGGGCTTTCCTTGAGGGTGAGGGAGGCTTGCTTCTCGAGGATGTCTCGCAGTCGGGCGTGTGAGGGACGTCTTATACGCACACTACACTTCTAGAGGGAAGAGAGAGAGAGAGAGAGAGAGAGTGAGAGAGAGTGATAGAGTGAGTGATAGTGAGAGAGAGAGAGGGGGGGGGAGGGGGCTTGTTTGTTTATGAATGTATTTATACTTGTCTGTATATCATCGAGGTGACATACGAGGCGCTTGGTAACCCAAACTCTTCCTCTCCTCATATGTTTACTTATTTAATGATTCTCCGTTGTCTTTTTTCCCAAAGTTGGGGAGTCGTCCCGCGCCAGTTGTATTCCGAGGGTGTTTTGCGAGTAAACACCGCCATTCACGCGGGGATACGTTCATCACGCGTGTGTTTATTAGGAAATGAGTTGCGTCAGTGGCCTAGAAAAGCGGAGAATAAAGGCCGCGTTTCGGGAGATGCGCGTCGGGTCGAGTTCTTGGTGACGTGACGTGGATGGTCTTCGATCGCCCCTTTTTGCGATCGTATTTTGGCTTTGGCTTCGTTTTACGATCGTTTATTAATTAATTAATTATTATTTTTTTTAGATATTTCCTTCGTATAGTCTTCGATTTTCCTTCGCGATCTTTGCAGGGTCTCTTGATTCCTTTCTGCGTCCGGATGTTGTCTCCGATTTCCTTTCGTAAATTGTCTTCCTGACTTTGCATTCGTACTTGGGCTCCGATTCCCCTTCGTAAGTTGTCCTCGTTCTTTGATTTCTCTTTACGATCACATGCGGTCTCTGATTCCCCTACTTGTCCTCGCCTGGTCTCTGATTCCCCTATTTGTCTTGGTCTCTGATTTCCCTACTTGTCTCGCCTGGTCTCTGATTCCCTATTTGTCTCCTGTGGTCTCTGATTCCCCTACTTGTCCTCGCGTGGTCTCTGATTCCCCTATGTCCTCCGCGTGGTCTCTGATTCCCTATCTGGCGTGGTCTCTGATTCCCCTATGTCTCGCCTGGTCTCTGATTCCCCTATTGTCTCGCGTGGTCTGATTCCTCTATGTCCTCGCGTGGTCTCTGATTCCCCTATTTGTCCTCGCGTGGTCTCTGATTCCCCTATTTGTCCTCGCGTGGTCTCTGATTCCCCTATTTGTCCTCGCGTGGTCTCTGATTCCCCTTCGTATGTAGCCCTTGTTCTTGGACTTCTCTTTTCGATTCCATTCCCCTACCATCCCATCCGATTCCCCCTATTCGTCCTCCGCCTATTCGTCCTCCGATCCCCTATTCCTCCGATCCCCCTATTCGTCCTCCGTCCTATTCGTCCTCCGATCCCCCTATTCGTCCTCCGATCCCCCTATTCGTCCTCCGATTCCCCCTATTCGTCCTCCGATTCCCCTATTCGTCCTCCGATTCCCCCTATTCGTCCTCCGATCCCCCTCTGCGATCGTTTAAAGGCTCCGGCGCCTTATTGCGTCGGCCTCGAAGCCTTGAGCAACTTATCAAGGGGGCGTGTCGCGAAGACGTGTAAACACTCAAAAGTCGGGAGAACCACGCGAGATATTTTTGGGCCGCGTTTCCCTCTCTCGGACGGAGGGAGGCGTGGAGGGGCGTGCCAAGTGCGCTCACGAGAGGAGGGGAGGAGGAGAAACGGACGGAGAGAGGGGACAGGGAGAGGAGGAGGAGAAATTGACGGAGAGAGGGGAAGGAGAGGGGGACAGGGAGAGGAGGAGGAGAAATGGACAAGGAGAGGGGGACGGAGAGGAGGGAGAAATGGACGGAGAGAGAGAGGGGGATAAGGAGAGGGGGAGGAGAAATGGACGGAGGGAGGGGACAGGGAGAGGAGGAGGAGAAATGGACGGAGAGAGGGGACAGGGAGAAGAGGAGGAGAAATGGACGGAGAGAGGGGACAGGGAGAGGAGGGGAAGAAGAGGGGGATAGGGAGAGGAGGAGAAATGGACGGAGAGAGGGGACAGGGAGAGGAGGGGAAGAAGAGAGGAGGAGAAACGGACGGAGAGAGGGGGCAGGGAGAGGAGGAGGAGAAATGGACGGAGAGAGGGACAGGGAGAGGAGGAGGAGAAATGGACGGAGAGAGGGGACAGGGAGAGGAGGAGGAAGAAATGGACGGAGAGAGGGGACAGGGAGAGGAGGGGAAGAAGAGAGGGGGAGGAGAAATGGACGAAGAGAGGGGAAGGAGAGGCGGAGAATTGGACAAAGAGAGGGGATAGGGAGAGGGGGAAGAAGAGAGGAGGAGGAGAAATGGACGAAAAGAGGGGGAAGGAGAGATATGAGAGGATATGAGAAGAAGAAGAGAGAAGGGTGGGAGGAAGTATAGGAAGAGGGGGGGAGGAGGAGGAGGAGGAGGAGGCAGGGAGAAGGAACACAGTAGAGGAAAAGGGGGAAAGATAGGAATAGGAGGACAGAAGGGCGGAGAGGAGCGGAAGGAAGAGAGGAGAGATGAAGTAGAGAGATTGGAAGGGAGGAGGAGATCAGAAAAAAAGAGGAAGCCGTGTCCTCGAGCCTCGGTCTTCCGTAGCTATTCCTGAGCCATGTCTTCACTGGGACGAAATTGCTCGTCTGTATAAGGCCTTTCGGGGGCCATCGCGGGCCGGCTCAGCTGGGCTTCCGTTCGTCATCCGGTTGTGTTGTCTGGGCGACGGGGGGGGGGGGGGGGTTATTGTTTTGGTTGCCTCCCTCTTTTAAAAAATTTCGTGTTTTCTTTCTTCTCTTTCTTTCTTTTGCTGTCTTGAGTCGTTCGTGTGGGGTTCCTGGTTGTCTTGTACTAATGCGACGCAACCGTGTAAACTGTTTTCTTGTTTTCTTGTTTATTGGAAACGGATTGTGGAAGGTTTCAGTGGTTTTGCATGTCTTTCATGTGCTGGAATCCCCTCTGAATATTGTTCATGTATCTGAAATTATTATGCTTATGGATGAAAATTATTAACTGACGTATCATGATATTTTATCTTCATCAGAACGCTTTGCAAAATTATTCATTAATATACATATAGCTTTTCTGTCTTCGTCACAATGGTTGATTGCCATAAAATTACGTTTTTTTTATTTTTTTATTCGCATACTTCTAGCGTGTGGAATCTTTAGCTCCATGCACCATCCAGTCCCATTCGCTGTACCATACAAAGCAGTGAAGTGGATTGTACCTTTGATCGTGCCAGCCCCGATGACTGCACCATGCATTATGTCACCCGGATTGCAACATGCACCATATCCGCAAAGGAAGTCTTCCTCTGACCTTTCAAGTCCCATAAACACACGTCGTTAACTTCCCATTGTTGTTGTTTTATATATAAATAACGAAGATTTTTGCGGTTGGCGATGCCGTCATGTCTCAAGGGGGCTGCGCAGTGCACGCGAATGGGTGTGTGTGTTTGTGTGCGAGTGTGCGTGTGCATGTTAAAGTGGGGGGGAAACGTGCTCGGAGCCATAATAGAGACGTATTTGGTGGGTCGCCGCAGCAGGAAGCATTTAATTGGAGGAAAACTGGGTGAACACGCAAAAAAATCAAGAATAAATAAAAAAGTCTAACGAGGTGAGAGATGCCGTGATATCAGAGGAGGTTCAGCCGTTTCGCGGAGAGGTTGGGTCCCCCGGGGGCGTCGCGGCGGGCTCGTAAAGCGTAACAAGCACGCCCGATATGGGGCCTCTCTGATGGATTCGCGTCGGAGGGCGGGCGTGGGGGAGATTTATGGGGCGCCGAAAGGACGGAGGTGCCACGGACGGGCCCCCTCGGACGCGCGCTCTTAATTACGAACAGACCGTGTTTTCCCGCCAAAAAAAGCGAATAAGGGATCGCCTAAAACTGATTGGCGAGCGAGGTTCTGGGCCCGACTTTTAGCCCTTTGGCTTTTCTGTTTTTTTATTGTTTGTTTGTTTATCTTCCCCCCGTAGTCATAACGGGCGAGGAAAATGAAATATTGCTCGGGGGTGTGAATGAAATGAAGATTTTTTTTGTGTCTGTGATGACGTCATGTTCGAGTGAGGCGGATCTCCCTCGGAGCCGAAAAAAAAAAAAAAAATTCAAATGTTTTTTTCGTCATAAATGTGTGTTAACAAGGACCTCATTGATATTCGTATGTGTCTGTGGTTAGAATAAACGGCATGCAAATTATTTCTGAGATTCGCCTCTTTGTAGCGCTCCCCCCCCCCCAAAAAAAAAGACGTAAATGAGGCCATTTACGAGGCCTTAGACTGCGGCGGGGCCCTGAGGGAGGAGGAGGAGGAGGAGGGCCTGTGGGAGGGCCGAAAGAGGGCCTGTGGGAGGGGCCGAAGGAGGGGCTGTGGGAGGCTGAGTCACCTGCGGTAGGTTTGCGGCGCGAGCGGGTCCCGGGGCGTGTGGAGGCGAGGCGGACAGTTGTTGTTGGTGGAGATGTGGGAGGTGGGGGGGGGGGAGGTAGTGAGAGATCTGAGTTGGTGAGGGATTTCGATTTCGGGGGGAGAGGAGTGGGAACTTCTTGGGGATCGCGAAACCTGCTGGCGGTGCGGGCGCGCGGGGAGGCCCGCTTTTGAACGTCGCGCCGGCCATGAGACCCGCGGCGGCGTCCGACTTGGAATCTAGAAGCCGCGTCGGGGTTCCAGGGGCGTGACTCATGATGCCCGTATAGCTTACCTCACGTGGGCGCGGGCGGCGGTGGGCGGCGAGCGAGGGGTGGCGCTGGCAGGTGCGCGAGCGAGGGGAGAGGGCAGGACGAGGGAGCAGGTCGGGCCTTCCCCTCAGTGTGCGAGTAGACCGCGGAGACGCTGGAGGCGGCGCGGCTGGTCCCGAGGCAGCCCGCCCGACGACTCACCTGTACGTGTGCGCTTCCCTCCCGCACGCCCTCCTCCCTCCCTCCCTCCTTCAGCCCTCGAGCCCTACGCTGGGCATGCATGACGATACCCCTCGGTTGCTGTGACCGGAGACGGCCCGCCGACCGTCAGGCGGACGGCGTCGGCCGCAGGTGCATGGGCTCCGCAGCCCCGAGTTAATAACTTTGTGCGCACCTGTCGACCCTCTCCCCTCGTTTCATGCTCTTCATTCCTCGACTGTGTGTTCCGAACGCCCCTTCCAGATAGCATGCCGTTGGTGTCAGTACGTCAGTAGTGATATCAACGAGAACCAAAGAAATTGCCCTCCTGTCCCTGGCGCGAGTCGCCCTCGCTTCCCCTCGGCGCGTGTCCCCGCAGGCCGCCCTCAGCCGGCCAGCAAGCAGTGCGGAGGCGCAGAGGCGCCGGGTATTCTGACGAAGATCGAGCAGTGACCTTATGGTGAGATGACTCAGTGACGGGTTTAGTGGCGCCCACCGAGTGTCATTGTCGTGGGCGGTGTGGGCGTATCTCTGACCTTTTGATTATTGGGTACTTCTCCCCCGTGTGCGCGGGCCGCCGCCCCTATTCGGCCGTGGGCGGGAGTGCGTAGCGCCGTCGCCCCCGCCGTTGGGATGACGTGACG
>NW_020868942.1:240789-245789 GCF_003789085.1 Penaeus vannamei
TCGTCCACAACATCACCAATGACATGAGTCGCCTCAACACCGCTGCCCAGCCAAGGGTCAACACCGTGCAGTCAAGGAGGTTAGTCGTTTTTAAGCTTATTTCGCTCACACTACAGTTGGACTCTTCAGTTTGTAGTGGAGTGGAATAAATGTATTGTAGTGTTCTGTGATGTACTGTTCAGACTTATTCTCGAGTTTACCAGAATCACAGTGTTGTGGTGTTCGTTAAATTGTCAGATTTCGAGCGTCATGAATGAATGAAGTAAAGTGAGCCTCATGCCGTTAAAACACGACTACAAGTTCGTAGATTTGCGACCGTGTGTAGTAACTAATTTTCGCTCTCGTTTCCAGATGGGCTGAAGAACCCAACGTGAGCGTGGGGTCATGGGTGGAGCGCCCGTCACAGCCCGTGGGCGTTTATCAGGACCAGGACTACGTCACATCTGTTCCCCGGTCACAGACTTCCCAGGATTTCCCTCCTTCAGTCGGCCCTGAAGCACAGCAGCAGGCTTTTTCACGTCCAGCTGAAACCATGAGTCAGGAAAGGAGGCCCTTCCAGTCTGCACAACCTCAACAGCCGCAGTTTAATCAGCCACAGCAGCTTCACAACCTGTCCCCGCAGCAGCAACAGCAGTTTGCACAATTTTTGCAACAGCAGCAGCAGCAACAACAGGAAAAGCAACAGCCTCAATTTATGCAGCAGCAGCAGCAAAAACAGCAGCCCCAGTTCATGCAGCCAGTGCAGAGCAAATTAATGCCACAGCAAAAGCAACCCTCCCCGACATTCATGCGTCCTCAGCAACAGAAGCAGCCCTCTCCTCCTCTGACGCAGCAGCAGAGACAGCCATCACCATTCATGCAAAACCAGCAGCAGAAACAGCCTTCCCCTCCTTTCAGCCAAGCTCAGCAACAGAAGCAGCCTTCTCCTCCCCCCATGTACACTCAGCAGCAGAAGCAGCCCTCCCCGCCCTTCAGCCAGGCCCAGCAGCAGAAACAGCCTTCCCCTCCGTTCATGCAGCAGCAGAAGCATTCTTCCCCGCAATACCTGCAGCAGCCAAAGCAGCCTTCCCCTCCCAAGCAGACCCAGCAGGCGGATGTGCCACAGCCCGAGAGAGCAGCGTTCTGGCGGGAACTGGAAGCCAGGCGCCAGGACTTAGGGTTGCAGAAGGAGCCCGAGAGCCCAGAGCCCACACGCCCTCCGCGCAGGAGCTCCCGCCAAGAGTCCCCTCCGCAGGTAAGGACTGGGCCTCAAACACTCGGCTGTGGGACTCTCTAGAGTATTATTTTAACCATGGTGTTAGTTACACTCACCTTCAGTCGCTTCAATATTTAAGATATGATGTGTGTGTAGGAGGGGGTGGTTAAGGGATTTCTAATGTTATGAATATTGAGTACAAGTACAAATATTGATAATGACTAAGTTAATTTATTAGAAATCACAGCATGCATGTCCCCAAGGAACTTTAACGAATTTCCTTTGGCATATTTTTCTGATATGCCAGTCGATTCAAGTACCATTTCTAGAAGGTATATATCTAAATGCTCAGGTGTGAAGAAAACACCTGTTACTTTTTGAAGTTAGTATATAGCATGTAATACAAATGGTATCTTTTCTTTTTAACAGGATAATGTAGAGAAACCGTTAACCTACTTCGGACAGCAAGCAGTTGTCCATGAGCCACCCCAGACGTATTACTACAACGGAGAAGGAACTCCTGCCATGTCGAAAGGCAACAGCAATTTGGCCCAACGACCCAGGGAAGCTGAGAATGAATCTGGTCCGCGATACACCTCTGTGGTGACATTGTCTTCTGACAAAGGAGAAACAGGCAACGGAGCAGCTGCACCCAGAGACAAGGTCAGGTCAGTAGTTCAGCTGAACAACGATCAGCGTGGCCAGCCCCGACCTGCCCCCGTCGTGCGTGGATTCCGGCAACCCTCGCAGCCTCAGTCCCGGTCTTCTGTGTCACCTCCCACGAATAGCACGGTCCCAGCTCCTCTGCAGGAACCCATCCCGCAGGCCCCGACGGCTGCAAGACTCGTAGCCGCGCTGTCCCAGCCAGCACCCAAGGCCCCCTCACCCTCGCCCATGGCGTCCATGGGCGCCACCCGCGTGTCCCCGCCGAGAACGTCACCCTCCCGTGTTTCTCCTCCTCGCACGTCGCCATCCCGGGTAAGCCCCCCATCTGGGCCTGCATTCCAAAACGTGCAGCTTCGCCCCGTTCCGGTGGCTCGTGGCTCAACTCCACCGGAAGTGGTGCCACCACCTCCTGCCCCGGTGCCTCCCCCTCCACCACCAGCCCCGAGTAATCAGGCAGGTGGGCCCCCACCTCCTCCCCCACCAGCACCACCCATGGCTCCTCCGCCCCCACCAGCACCCACAGCTGGCGACGGAGAGAGGCGAACGGCGACTGGGAAGCGTATCGTAGCGCCCAAGACCGCCCCGGCACTGGATCCCCGCGAAGAACTCATGATGGCCATCAGGAACCACGGCGGGTCGCGGAACCTGAGGAAGACCCACAACATGATTAATCATTAATATGGATTTAGCAAAGCTCAAGACATTGCGGTATGATTAACGTGTCCTGCGTCAATGAATGAATAAATGAGGTCGCAGAGAGTTTCTGGATGTTTTGTTATTGCATTTGTGTCTTTATTATATGACTTTGTTGTGCTATTGTTTATCGATATACAAAATGTATCACTACAAAAAAGGTATCCAGTACCTTTGTTAAAGGAATTTTCGTTTATTCTCCATATTGGACTTTTGTATCTATGTATTTCTAGCTTGTGTAGTGCCTTACTCCAGTGAAGCCCATGCTTTATGGGCTTTGTATAGTCTTGTACAGTATATATCATCATTATGTAGATAATCTAAGCATGTTGTAATCTACTGTCTTATAAATAACATGATCATATGCAGTTCTTCAGCTCATCTTTATCAATCAGGAAATAATAACACATTAACAGTCAGGTTGATGCCTGCCAGTTTCAATACTTGTAAGTAATACTCAGCAATATTATTGGTGCTACCATCTGCATATTTTATATACTGCTAATATTATACTCTCGTATGACATAAGTGAAATTTAATGTATTTTTTCAGACTAAAAATTAAATTCTGTATGATGAATTTCAAGCAGAAGGGAAGAGGCTTCCCTTGTGTATTATACAGTATTTTAGGAAGATGTGCAGAAGCCTTAAAAATCTGTCATTCTGTGCTTTCTTTCTGTAGTAATGGAATAACTAAAAGCTGTTTATGCATGATTTTTCTACATATATGTGTCATAAAGACGGCCATAACTTCTCATATTTCATGTTTTCTGATTAATAGATCTATTAATGATAATACCTTATGCTTGTGTATCCTTCCTTATTGTTATATATACTTTTCTTTTGCTTTTGTAAATAATGTAGAAGTATATTTTCTCCAATAAACGTTAATATTGGAATCAATGTTGTCATTTGTATCTTTACATAAGAATGTAGCCAGGTATTAAATAAAGACAATATATGAGCCAACATTTCTTCATGAAGCAAATATGCATACCTCATGTATGCCTTGAAGAAGAAAATATTTGAAGTTGCATATATAAAGAGAAGTTGAATGTGGTAAAAACTGCAATTAAGTGAATAGTTGTGACCTGTGACAAAATGCCATACAAAGTTAAGTCAATGGAAACTTTACAATAAATAGTTGCAAGGATTAACAGAAAGGTATCCACATATGATTAGCCAGTGCCATATTGACACTGAGTAACTAAATTGAGAAAATAACTTGCTGAATGTTGATAATCAATAATGGCATCTTTCTTATCATTCAAGGGAAATCGGGGTAAATAAGTCTTACAAGTATAGGGTGTCCAAAGCAGCCTTTGCAATTGTAAACCATTTATAGGAGGAGATTAATTAGTTTACTGGTCAGAGACAGAAATATAACAAAAATAAATACTATATATCAGAAGTCTATTGTTGGCAAATTTGTTGTACGTCTACCCAAAATCTAAACATTTAGAGTATATAATTATCATATAATGGAGCCCTGCTGTATAATTAAAAGTTTTGCAGGCTCTTACCCCAAGTGCTCTATTTCCTTTGTGCTTCCTTTATACTTTAAAGATTAATCGGATGAATAAATTACATCAGTAAGTAATGAATGGTGGCGTGAGTGATTTAAAATGCACGACAGAATAAGTGACAAAATGAGACGGAAGAAAAGTCCAGATTGATTAGATAAATTCTAAATCAAAGGTGGAATATGATACACATTGTAAAAATCACCCATTTCCGTTGTCTGTAAGACCCTACCCGCAAAAAGAAAAGTATCATGGTTTATTTACCAAATAGAGTTTACCCTTGGATGATTGATGCGATAAAATCGAGAAAAAATATGAAAAAAATAATACAGAGGATTAAAGAGTATGATTAAATGTTCTATGGACGGCTTGGTACAAGAAGGTTGAAAACTCGGTGTTTTATATTTGCAAGATGAGAGACAAGGTACATTTTGAGCTCCACGAAGAGAAAAGAAAATTTCCATTAACGTTATATAAAACTCGAACTTATTTACGATTATATGAGAAAATCAAGCAGTCATATAGTAATACTAAACTGTTTAGACATGCATTTACAACAGTTATTCATATTTCTCCAAAGGGAAATCAGGAGTGGATTCGTTTAACGATAGGAAATCTTAACGACCAATGCAGGATCTAGTTGTCTGTTACGTGTTGGTAAAGTCTCACTACTTTTCTCAACAACATCACTGTATCTAGTCCAAGGAACCAACAACTCGGGAGCACCAGCCTATTGAACCCAAAAATGAAATTGATTTACTTAAGAGTATTCTGACGGCTGTTAGTAGTGGTAAGAGACTCTTCGTTGTCGTAAATAAGAGAGAGAAATGTTTGTTTTACTTCTGGTAATTGTGACAAAAGCGAGTAAATTATATAAATTATTATGTACCTAGTTATAGTTATATAATCTGATATCTCAGGGCA
>NW_020868942.1:253289-255789 GCF_003789085.1 Penaeus vannamei
AAAGTAATTGACTGTAATTTATAGTTATGCTTACTACTGATATCCTTTCCCTTCACAGGCTTAGGGGAAAACTCGAGATCATATGTAAAATGATTTACAAAAACAGTAAACGATAAAACACTGAACAAGAAAACGATGAAACACTGAACAATAAAACGATGAAACACTAAACAAGAAAACGATGAAACACTGAACAAGAAAACACTGAACGATAAAATCAAAACACTGAACAATAAAATCATTAAAACCTCTTATAAAAATCATACATAAAAGAAATAAAATCACAAATAAATAGGCACCGAATCACTGGGTCACTTTTCCGAAGAAATAACTTTGCCAATGTCTCTCACCTCCTATATCCAGATATCTCCACAACCACTTATCTTAGAAAGAAGGGGAAGGTCCGTGCCGGGGCTCCCTCACAAGCGGCCAGGGTCATGACCTATCCTCGAATCCCCCGAGCTAGTCTTCTGACCTCCCACGTCAGTTCTTGCGCGGGAGTAAGAGAAAATCAGGGTTTCACTCTATTACTAAATTGATAAAATTCATGTTGAAATACATAAAAAAAAAACTATAAAAAGGAAATATTTCAATAATAAAACTTGATAAAAATGTCACTGACTTATGAAATTGAAATAAAAACTTCACGTTCAAAGAACCATCGCAGAAGTTATGACAATATGTAAAATCTGATAAATAAAAGTAATTAAAAGTAAACCATTATAAAGATGTGAGAAATAAAATACGACTTAAAAAATTAAATGAATTCTGTTCCATTATAAACACTGAAATAAAATAATAAATATGCTTAAACGTTAAAAACTTAATGAGGGTCAAAACCCATCTGAGGTCGTGGTGTCGGGGGTCAAAGAGGTGCCAAGAAAATAATACAAAATATGTTTATTTAAAAATAATAGAAAGGTTCCGTTGTGGTTCCTCGCTTATTGCGCATCGAAACTGAAGCGTTTTTTTTAGTAGAAATTTCTAATGATTTTGAGAATTTGAGAACGGCAGCAACTTGAACTTATATAAGCAGCAAAATGTTATCTGATAGACATGGCATCTTCTCCCTACAGTCTGGATGAAGGGCCTACAGATACTTTAGAGATCTTTTAATATAAAAATGTCACTTCAAAATATTGCATAATATATATTCCTTTGCCACATATTTCGTTGAAATTTTTGAACGATAAAACTAATTCTAAGTTCTGAGCCAGCGTAGAAGACAGGACTTGAGTCTCTTTTCTAGAATCTATTTATATTCATATCTCTGTTTTTACTTTCATCCGTCTATATATTTTTCTATCTGTCTCTCACTCTGCCTGATTGCACCTGTCCCCCCCCCCTCTCTCTCTCTCTCGCAAACGGCATCTGCATATTCTTCGTTGTTTTTCTCCCCAATCGTCGATTAACAAAAACTCGTTTTTGCGACAAATCTTGACCCTTTCCAAATGCCATTTTGGATTTCTAATGTTTAATATCTTCCCATTCAGAAGCAAAAATCCCCCTTGCAGTCTGGTAACGGAGTAGATGCCAAAAGAGTATGGGGTAGGGAACAAGCTCTTTAATAAACGGGTAACTGGCACCACAGGAGAGAGTGAGCGAGCCCTGGTCACTGGGCCTCGGCTGGAACGCCGCCTGCACAGCAGTGGACTCAGTGGCCTGGCATTGGTCTCTTTGGCTGTGACAAAACGGGAGACACGGGATTATGCTTAACGGACTACGTGTAAGAGTCGTTTGCGAGACTGATACGAAAAGGTAGGTGACTATGGTGTGTCAAAGCTTATTTTCCATCTTGTTATATGTACTGGTCAATAGCTTCATGTTTGTGTGTAGCGATTGAATGTTGTGTTGTATGATAATGATTGTCTTTCCTGTGTTTCCTTTACATCAGTTGGTGGCTTGTGCATTAGTGTTCCGTCGTACAATATGCGTGTTGATGGATTATTAAGTACTCAGGCCTACTTATAAATGGAATCTGTTGATAATATTTCGTTTCAATACATACCCATTTTCCAAAAAGCTGAATGAATTTCCCATCGGCTTCATACTAAAACCATACGCAATGTATTTACAAACACGTGTATCATAAAGTACATGTATCTCTATGTCACGTGTTGACGCATGCTGCCTCTCCTCTGCCCAGTTGGGTTTCATCCTCTACTCTGGCAGCGTTCGTTACGTAACCGCCAAAGATTTAACTGAAATGTTATATTTCTTCGTTTATTTCCATATATTTTGAAAGTCTGTGGATTACTCCATATACAATTACTGAGAATGCATCCCGATTTTGAAAAGAAGTGTTGCCGGGCAAAGTGGTGGGGCCAACAGTGAATTTATGGCTGCGTTTTCCTGGTGTAACGTGTTGCAAATACCTATACAATTATGTCTCGCAAGAATGTGAAAGAGGAGCCACTGCCACCACCCATTTAGTTCACGTATGGGAACGTCGTGTATATGTGAGAGGAAGAATAGTGTGGAAGACGGATGTGGGGAAAGG
>NW_020868942.1:260789-278289 GCF_003789085.1 Penaeus vannamei
ACTGGAACAAACTTATGGAGGAAACAGAAATAGAGTATAATAACCCTAAAAATTTCTGGAAGAAAGTAAAAAGACTAAAAGGAAGCAACTGTAAAGGAACACCTTACATCATAAACACTAATAACGAGAAAATATCAGACGATCAAGAGAAGGAGGAGGTTTTCGAAGATTCTGGGAAAACGTTTTTAAAATCAACGATGAAGAGAACCGCCATTTTGATATGCAACACGATGCTATGGTGCAAGATTACCTCTCAAATAATAGACACAGACTTCTCCCATACAGAGAAGCACAAGCAACCAAACCAACTGATAAACAAGACCCATCACAACAGGAGATATCAAGTCTATAGTTACAAACTTCAAGGATAAAGCCCCCGGCCAAAGTGGCGTGAGAAAGACTGTAATGCAGCATCTCCCGGATGTTGCCATTGCAGAACTGAAAACAATTTTCAACTGGGCTCTTTCAATGGGCTATTTTCCAACAAAATTTAAAAATGCCATAATGGTCTTAATACCAAAAGCAGGAAAAGACCCCCAAAAAGTTGAAAACTATAGACCAATATCCCTATTAGAAATACCTGGTAAGATCTTCGAAAAAATCATCAATGACAGAGTGAAAATGCACATGGAGAACAATGGTCTATTCAACCCAAATCAGTTTGGATTCAGGAAAGGAAGAGGAACACAACAGGCTATAACTTCCATATACGAAACCATAGCATTATCCCAAAGAAAGAGACAGCAATGTAATATTGTATGTCGTGACATAGCAAAAGCATTTGACAAACTCTGGAAACCAGGACTCCAAGATTCTACAAATAAATCTAGACATCATCAAAAAACTCTTTGCAACTTTTTAGAAGACCGCACAGCAACACTCAAGATTGGGAACATAGTGGGACCTAAGTTCCCTTTACTAAGTGGCGTGCCTCGAGGATCAATATTGAGCCCAACATTATTCATATTTCACACAGCTGATCTCGAAAGACCCAGAAACATTTGTGTAGATGTGAGTTTTGCAGACGATAACACCCAGATCATAATATACCCCTTAGCCAAGAAAGAGGCATTAGCAACAACGACTGTGAGTGAAATACGAAGAATAAATGACTTTGAGCATAAATGGAAGATCAAAACCAACAAAACCAAATTCCAACTTCTCTCTATCTCAGCAACAAAACCAAGGGCAGTAGTAGTTGACAACGAGAGAAATAAAAACAAAGTCACAGTACTCGGCATGGAATTTGGTACACGTGGAGTATCAACGCATACAAAACGAAGACTAGCAACGGCCATATTCCAGTATACCAAACTCAAACGTTTTGCGAAAATGAGCTAAAAAATACTGCTCCATTTCTATAAAACCCTCATTAGACCAATCATGGAGTATCCGGCCATTCCCCTGTGCATTTCATCAAAGACAAACATAACGAGGAAGATAATCTGATATCAATAGCAGAACTGCATAGCAAATACAAAGTGGAGACAATAAACACCAGACTGTACAACTTGGCAAGAAAAGTCTGGGACAAATTAGAAACCATAGACGGAGAACTGACGGCACGATCACTCGAGAGAACAGCTTCCCTCTTTGAACGACCACTCGTGGTGGACGACGAAATCATCGACATCGAGAGCCGATCCCGACTACGCAACAATCGTCTAGGAAAAGCAGGATTTCGAATAACATCAACTTAACCTGTATAAAGCAGCAATAGGTCTGCCCTACAACTTCTACATCTCTCTTCTGCTTCATTATCCGACTCTCTTCCTAAGCTCCAGCTAGCTTTTCCACATACACCACACACCACCCCCTCTCCCCCACCCCTCCCCATATACCCCCTTTCACATCTCCCCCTCCCCCCTCCGCCCCCTGCCCGATGCCCTCTCATCTCGCGCCCGCGTTTCCCATAGAGAGCTCCCGGGCATCGTCGTGGGCATCGTAAAAGTTGCTGGTATCCGATAAGGCTAGGGGGGTCGGCGGATGGAGGAGGATGGGAAGGGAAGGGGAGGGATGGAAGGGGAGGATGGGGAGGAGGGAGGGGAAAGGGGAAGGGGATGGAAGGGGAGGGAGGAGATGGAAGGGGGAAGGAAGGGATGGAAGGATAGGAGGGATGGAAGGGGGAGGAGGGGAGGGATGGAAGGGGAAGGAGGATGGGAAGGGGGGAAGGAAGGATGAAGGGGAGGAGAGGGGGGATGGGAAGGGAAGGGAGAGGAGGGGAGGGAGGAAGGGGAGGGGAAGGGAAGGAAAGGAGGAAGGGGAGAAGGAGGAGGAGGGAGGAAGGGATGGGGAGGAGGAAGGAAAGGGGGAGGAGGGGAGGGGAGGGATGGGAAGGGGGAAGGGGAGGAGGAGGGGAGGGATGGAAAGGGAAGGGGAGGGGGATGGGAAGGGAGGAGGAGGGAGGAAGGATGGGAAGGGAGGAGGAGGGGAGGGATGGGAATGCTCTATTCTACAACTTGGTAAGCTCAGATTCTTTACGTTAGGTGTGGGGTTGCATTTCCTATAATACCCGATATTTTTCGAAATTACCCCCCCCCCCCCCAATTCCCTGATACGTACCATGCCCTCCCCAGCTATCGGGGCCGATATCGTAGTTATGCTTCGTTTGCGAAGGAAATACGACGAACGTTATCGGAAAATTATTCTATTCGCCCCCCCAAAAAAAAAACGGTGTGGGTTGCATTTCCAAATTACCCCAAACTTTCCTTCGTCCATATTAAACCATCACCACTTGGGAAACATCGAAGGAAGTCCCACCATTCACTCTCTGGTTTTACCTTATCAGCTTCCATACATCACCTCAAGCGCAGAGAGAATGGAAGAATCACCTTTCACCTTCGACATATGGATAGATCTCCAGTTCGACGATTGCGCCAAACTACTAAGAAAAAGCGAAAATGTAGTTTTATTCATCATAATCATCATTACCATTCGCATAGTCATAAAGATCGTTGTTGCAATGGTTATCTTCATCATAATGATCCCCATTCCTTCTTGCTCTGTGTTTGCTATCATTATTGTTACGATTATCATCATCACTTTATAAACACGATCTCTATCAACTGTTGCGATCCCTGCCGCCTCGCCCGTCTCATCCGGGGCCCGACGCGGTTCACACTGCCAGCCCTTCCCACGAATCGCCGTTTGCGACCCGGAAATACGGTATCCTTTGGCGCGAGACGGAAGGGGCGGGGTCGAAGGCAGCCCCTCCTCCAGAAACCACGCCCCGAAAAGCACCTGCCTTTTCATTGTTGTTGTTGTTGTTGTGTTTATTTAGTTATTTAATTATTTTTTTTTTACCAAGAGGTTGGCGAATAGCGCTGTCATTTTAACGAATGCCGTCTGTTGTGACGAGAATAATGAGCCACGGGCGTCTTCTGACTGTTTGAATCAATTTCTGCATAATGAAAATTACATAAAGGTAAAATATATTACAATTCTTTCACATTTTCCATATAGTCAATAACATAATATATATTTTTTTAATGGTGTACACAAATAAATAGCACTGTATGATACGAAACGAAATTTCAAATGAGACAAATGAGACGTACCACAAAATACGAGAAAAATAAATTGTAATAAAGTATAAATATTGATTTTGATTTTAACTTCGCACATTAATTATAGTTTACAAGACGTTCATGCCGATTTTAAAATAAATTGTAATAAAGTATAAATATTGATTTCGATTTTAACTTACGACCATTATCGCAATAATTCACTAATAAACTACAATGACATGATTGTCGTTTTCCTTTAAAAACAACGATAATGCATTTTCCCCGTAAAAAAAAAATAATAATAAATTCCAATAATAGATCACAACCTACTTTAGTTTGGCCTTAAAATTCCAACAGAGAACTTTTGGCGACTGATGACATCACGGCAGCGTTTTCAGCGTCGTTCCTTTAGGCTTTTTAGTCGTTCCTTTAGGCTTCGGCATTTCGAATTATTATTTTACTTTTATTATTGTTATTATTGTATTTACTGTTATTATTGTATTTTATATGTTTACATTTACTGTTATTATTGTATTTTATATGAAAATTATGATATTGTAATGATTATCATTATTTCCGTTACTATTACCATTATTAACTTTTTTATATATACCGTATCATTTACGCTATTAAAATCATTATCACTTCTATATCTGTTATTTCTGTTATCATTATCAATGTCGTTATCATTTTCATTATTATTACCCTTACCGTAGTAACGAAATGCAATTACTCTCTGCGGTATAGCACTGTCATATTACAACAATACAATGAATAATCCAGTATACAACACAACTAAGAGAAGAAAAAAACATATAACAAAAAAAAGTTTAAAAATGTAAATCGTAGGCTTATACGGGCTGCTGTGCATCTAGCCGTAAAAATGTGACTAATCCTGAAATCCTACCCTTTATCCTTATCCTGATGCAGGGATTAGTATTTCAGGCTGTTTGCTCTGGCGTTACCCCCCCCCCCTCTCTCTCTCTCTCTCTCTCTTCTCTCTCTCTGTCTCTGTCTCTCTCTCTCTCTCTCTCTCTCTCTCTCTCTCTCTCTCTCTCTCTCTCTCTCTCTCTCTGTCTCTCTCTCTCTGTAAATGTTTGTAGATCTTGGTGAATGATGATGATGATAACGATATCTGTATGTATTTATTTATGTATACATATATGTATGTATTAACACGTACACACATACAAATATGAATGTGATTAAGGTCACCGTTAAAAATTCTTGCTCAAATACGATTTTCCTTCCTTTTTTTTCTTTTTTTATGGGCGAAATCATGCTCAAAACAATATAAAATTAAAACCAACCAAAGTATTATAAACACCCCAAGTCAGAATATTAGGGCAAATTACGTATTTTGTACGTCTAAGTTTACGAGGAACACACATCTGGCCTTCCCTTTGTGCCGCAAAATGAAAATTTAGAGAAAATTTAGGCTAGAGAACCACGATTCAAAACATTCAACCTCAGAATGTATTTTGAAATAAAAGAAAAAAATCGATGAAGCTTTTCTTTAAAGCACACTTTTTGCTCGACCAAGTAGTACGAACATGTGTATGTGTGTGTTTAATGCATGAATACATACACACACACACACACACACACACACACACACACACACACACACACACACACACACACACACACACACACACACACACACACACACACGAGTGCGTGAGTGTGTGTATTAATGCGTAAATATATATATATATATATATATATATATATATATATATATATATATATATATATATATATCTTCCCCTTGTGCCATACTTGTTATTTCAATAAAATAGAATCCCCTAAAATCTACCCGTTTTCTGTAACGCTATCATCACGTGAAGGAGCGTAAACTCAAACCAATATTTTGACAATATGAGTGAAGGAAAGGTACTGTACAACGTTTTATATCATAAGTCATTTATGGTGTTGTATTTTTCTTAATACTGACAAATTTAACGTTTTCTAACGCCGACATATTAAAAAAAGTAAAAGAACCGAGGTGTCTGTCCATTTATGATGAAGACACTCTGGAAATAAATTAAACAAATTAACAAAAAGAGAGAATAAGATAAAATTATTCATTAAAGGATTTCCACAGCACCAGGCCACGTGTATAAAGATCCCGTTTTGTTTACATTTTTGTTGACTGCTTTGTCTGAATATTTGACTTCATTTCTTAGGAGTGCTTAACACGATATCACAGTAGTACCACCGAGTACCGTCGTTAAACATTTATTACAGGATCATTGCAATCCAAAATTCTCAGCATTTTGAACATATCTTTTATTCTTATATCTATCTGTCTACAATTTTAAGATATATCATTTAACACAAGATCATATTACACAGCGATCACATTAATTTACAATAGTATCAACCATCAACACGTGAATAATTCTCTAAAAAACTATTGCTGTTGCTACCGCTTTTACGACTAATCCTACTACACTGCTACTGCTACTACCACCACTACTGCTGCTGATAATAATGATAGTGATAATAATAATGGCAATGATAATAACATTTACGATGATGGTAACCATGATATTGATCAAAGTCAATCATCACCACCATCATTAAAATATTAATAGTATTACCATAACTATCATAATTATGACCATAATAATGATAACGTTATCGATAATGATAATGTTAATGATAATGACGATAATAATTACGATAATGATAAGAACTAAACTTAGCTCCCGTATGACCATTCACAGCGCCTATATCCTACAACACACACACACATATATATATATATATATATATATATATATATATATATATATATATATATATATATATATATATATAATATATCCTACAGAAGGGGGATGATGGTCTCAGCGTCAGGCTCGAGGGTCAGTGGCCGCCCGTCGGGAAACGTGAATGCAAAGGTTGTGGCTGTGGTTGTGGCGAAGGCGTGGCTGTTGTAGTTGTAGTTGCAGGTGTAGTTGTGGTTCTTGTGGTTACAGTTGCTGGCATTGTTGTTATGGTTGTAGTTGTAGGTGTGGTTCTGCTTGTTGGAGGTGGAGAAAAAATGGTTGTAGTTGAGGGCGGACTTGTTGTGGTAGTATCGTAGGTCCGTTTTGTGGTTATAGTCAAAGGCGTGGTTGTCCTGGTTGTAAGTCGGGTCGTGGGCGTGGTGGTGGGCGTGGCAGAGGGCGCTGCTGTCTCGGGCGTCGTCCCCGCGGCCACCAGGGGGGGTCCAGCCGAGCCACTCTTCACTACTCGAGTCTCTACCTCGTCTCCCTCTCCTCTCCTTGCTGTGCCTCTTTTCTTTGCTACTCCCTTTTCCTCTTTTCTCTTTTCCCTTCTTTCCACCCTTTTTCTCTCTGCTTCTCCCTCCTTTTTTCTCTCCGCTTCTCCCTCCTTTCTTCTCTCTGCTTCTATGTCTCCCCCCTCTTCTCTCTCTGCTGTGTCGGCCTCGTCTGTGACTATGCCCTCTGCTGTGGCGATGGCGTCTTTGGCGGGACCTCTTCTGTGGGAGAAGGGACGCGACTCTGAGCTTTGTTCCGTTTAGTTCGAAAGACGGAAATCACGTATACATGTCTACAATTACAATGATCCATACACACGCTCAAGCTGTACAAATGATCAGTACTACTTGTAATTGCAAGCTTTCTCTCTTTCGCTTTCTTTCTCTCTGTCTATTTGGGGCGCGCCCGTGTGTATGTGT
This sequence comes from Penaeus vannamei, assembly GCF_003789085.1. Lineage (NCBI taxonomy): Eukaryota > Metazoa > Arthropoda > Malacostraca > Decapoda > Penaeidae > Penaeus > Penaeus vannamei. The sequence continues at coordinate 267,987 of NW_020868942.1, forward strand.
GGGTGTGTGTGGAAGGGTGTTCATCTATCCATCCATCTAAAGATCTCTCTCTCTCTGTCTCGTGTTTTATAAAGTTAATAATTCTCATTTATACGTCACGCACACACACACACACACACACGCGCGCGCGCGCGCACTCGTCAGTAGCATTTAATTTGATAACATAGAAGAGAGCGCCTTACCTGTCTCAGCAGCTCCCGTTCTTTGCATAATATCTCTCTCATTTCCTCAAGGGTCAAATCGCCGCCTTCGTTGGTAACCTCTTGGTTTCTTCTTACATCTAAATCTTTCTTGTTGGAAAGGCAAAAAATATTTTTCTCGAAGATAATGTTTTCCTTTTTTGCTGCATCGTCTTGACTTCGCTCGCTTGGAGGACCTATTCGAGGGCTGATCGCACGGTAGTCCTCGGAGAGCGTCCTTCGGCGATCCTGCAGGAGGGGCGAAGGGGCCCCTGCGCTGGCGTGGAGGCTGGCCAGAATCAGGGACAGGGCGAAACCCAGTCGGATACTGCTTGGCGGAGCTTTACTGCACATTGTTCCTTCGCCTTTAGGGTTTCTCTACAGGAATGTTAGTCCTTGAACTCGCCTTGTGGGTCGGACATTGCTCAAAGGAGGTCAGCACTTCACAATGACCAGCCTCCGACTCTCACCGTGTATCTGCCTCCTACAGCAGCGAACCTCCGGATATATAGCACAGCCTCGTGAGTCACATCCTGGCACCTCGAGCGGCACAGGAGAACACTCGGTGCCAACGCGGCGTGCCAGGACAGCGGACGTCCGGTGGCAAGCGTCGTGGGAACAATCTTAAATTCCATTGTCAAGGGCTTGGTGGTTAAGGTGGTGTAGCTGGTCGTTTGGCAGATGGTGGCGCTCACTCAGGTGGTGCTCAGAGGCGGTTATGGTGATGCAGTGTTACAAGGGATGTACCATAGCGGTCGGTTTTTTTTTTTTTTTTTTTTTCACCCGTGACTTCATGGACTGTGTAAAATCTACGGTTATTTAGAAACTGTTTTTGTCATCTGCGACTCAAAGGGCTTCATAATCAGTATCTACATGGTTTGATCTAAGTTTTGGAACACTCCACTAAGACAAAAAAGTATCATAGTTCACTCCAACCTCCATTATTGAACGAATGTATCTGAAACACGTGGCTGCTTCATTTCGATATAATAACGGCTGATAATTGATTGTAGGCCTACAGAACACGCAAACGCACACACACACACACATAAAGGCATCACATAAAGAATCTATTACAATCCTATTCTAATTGTTACCATCATTATTATTGTTGTTACTCTCCTTATCATTCTTGTTATATGTATCACCTTTACTATCACCACCTTTATCATAATCATCATCTTTATTTTATTTTTACTGTATAATGATTTCCTCTGTGTTCGTCCGTTCATTCGCATGATACTTAATCATCGTATTAATCATCAAGTACACTGCACTGAAGTAGTTAGACCATCAATTTATGCATATTTATCATTTACACGGTTATCCGAGAGGAAAAAGGGAAGGAAATTAATGAGGAAAGGGAGGGAAGGGGACTAAAAGAGAAAAGGAGATGGGGAAGGGGAAAATGAGAGAGAGAGAGAGAGAGAGAGAGAGAGAGAGAGAGAGAGAGAGAGAGAGAGAGAGAGAGAGAGAGAGAGAGAGAGAGAGAATTCAGAATGAAATGCATCACAGTATGAAAGGTGTGACAGAAAATAAAAGCGAATACAAACAGTATTTGTAAGCTGTTGCGTGGGGCTTCTTGAGTTCAAGATGACGAACGTAAACCCTTGAGTTTGAAAAATATAGAAATAAAAAATAATAATAATACAATGCAAGATGAAATACGTTTCTATGAATTTCTTACACTGATTTGCGAAATACAATGTCATGTGTACCTTCTTTTATATGACATACAAATTTAGTTATTCCTTTTACTATTTCATTAAAGTACTTTCTTGCCTGCATGGTCGATGGGCCATTTGACATTTGAAGATTTTTAAAAGAAATTGTTATTATAACAATCATTTGTTGATGATATTGTTGTAACATCAATAACAGCAAAATGATAATAATAACGATGACAAGAAATAATGATAATAATAGGGATCATACTGAGAAGGATAGTAATAACAATAATAATAATAGTAAATAATAGATAATAATAATAATAATAATAAATAATAGATAATCATAATCATAATATTAATGATAATAATAATAACAATCACAGTTCCACACTAACTGTCTTTCTCATTAGACTGAACGGCCGTACAAACGCAGCGCCAGTCCTCTGAACAGACAAGCGGATCCGTCGGCCACTCCCCAACACACACAAGGGGACCGCGCGGAAAATACGGAAGACTGCCCTTGATTCCAACGCTTGGGAAGGGAGGGCCCGGCTTGCGAAGGTAAATAAACGTCCCTGGTGCTGGGATTTTGAATGTGTTATTGTAGACAGACTAACAGGCCGTGATTTAGGTTGGGAATCGTACGTATAAAGAGCGGTGAGGACGAAGATGGTGATGATTATAATGATAATGATAATAATTTGTTATTGCGAATGATAATAATATGGCGCAATAATAATGGTAATACTAATAACGGTTATGATGGCGTTAATAATAATATTGATAATGATAACAGTAATGGTACTAATACGAACAATAATAGTTATTACCAATAATGATAATAATAACGATTATGGTAATAATACTAATATTAATTATAATAATGCAGCTGCTACAGCTTCTGCTGATATTCATCATTAATAATAAAAATAACTAATACAAGTTAGATATGATAATGATAACAAAAATAATAACAATAATGGCAATGACAACAATAATGATTATCATCGTTGTTATTATCATTGTAACAATTATGATAATCATAACAATAATAATATAATACAATGGAAAAAAAATCAGCAAACGCCACAGCAGACAGCGTGTAAAAACATTTTTGTCTCCCGTCATACGCAAAGCCATGACAAGATAACCCGGCTTCCCGTAACTTATGACGTATTATGACGTCACCCGCCCTTACGTATGCTTCACCTCCGAGGAAAACCTGACACGAGGAACGAGGTATAAGAATCAATGTTTTCAAGAGAGAGAGAGAGAGAGAGAAGAGAAATAGAGAAAATAAAAACAGACACTAGAGAGGAATTCAAGAGAGAGAGAGAGAGAGAGAGAGAAAGAAGAGAAATAAAGAAAATAAAAACAGACACTAGAGAGGAATTCAAAAGAGAAAGAGAGAGAGAAGAGAAATAAAGAAAATAAAAACAGACACTAGAGAGGAATTCGAGAGAGAGAGAGAGAAGAGAAATAAAGAAAATAAAAACAGACACTAGAGAGGAATTCAAGAGAGAGAGAGAGAAGAGAAATAAAGAAAATAAAAACAGACACTAGAGAGGAATTCAAGAGAGAGAGAGAGAGAGAAATAAAGAAAAAAACAGACACTAGAGAGGAATTAAGAGAAATAAAGAAAATAAAAACAGACACTAGAGGGGAATTCGTGAGAGAGAGAGAGAGAGAAGAGAAATAAAGAAAAAAAAAACAGACACTAGAGAGGAATTCAAGAGAGAGAGAGAGAGAGAAGAGAGAGAAAAAAACAAAAAACAGACACTAGAGAGGAATTCGTGAAACAAAACGCATTCGCCTCGTTACTCGCGAATAAGAGAGCGGCTGCCAAGTGAAAAGGCAAATAAAAGCGAACTCGGAGTCAGACGCGAGGGAGAAACGGGATACGAGCTCGAAGCCTTACATCCTGTGGGACGATCACGTGCTTTCGGCGGGAGCCCTATACTGTTTCTCTGTACTTCTTAATCGCCAGGAACCGCCCGCATTAATGGTGGTTCACGCTACAGGTTCCCTCCTCCATCTGCGGATAATGCCAAGCGAGGTCCTTTCGCGGGTACAGAGGTACCAAGAGAGTCAGACAGACGTCCAAATACCGTGAGTTTATATCTGTGCTGAGGTGGTTGAGTTCACTGCTGTTGGTAGTTCGTGCTCGACGCGAAGAAATGCTCTTACCGAGAGACAGGAGGCTCTGACAAGATGGACTGGGCTGTAAAAAGGATGTTTTTTCCAAACAGGAAAATGGCAGCTGTGAAAACCTACAATAAGACATGTCATACCAAGAATATGATAATTCCTTGATTGCCCACAGAGGGTTTCCCTGATGCTTTTGTTTGCCAGCGAGTGTGCAGCGGCGCATCACACAAGGAGGTTGTTGGGCTTCGAGACCCTCGTCGAGACCGAGTAATGAGTCTGTAGCATCACTTCCCGTCTCTCTTTCTCCCCAGGGCCGCGGGCGACGCCCTCTTCCGTCCTCACACGTTGTCGAGAGGGAGGCTCGGCGGAGGCGCCGTCGAGTGGCAATCGAGGAGGGCAGACCAGGTGTAATGTGAGTGACCGCGACCACCTGAGCCGTTGGTCATGTGGCGGCGGGGTCGGAGGGACGCGCCGGCCGCCCAGCCCGCCACACCGTCGAGGCGAGTCACGGGGCCCTGAGCTCCTCCTCCTCCTCCTCCAGCGGATCTTCCTCGCTCAGCCGGCAACGAGGCGCGCTTTCCCGGCGAGGCCGTGGCGTTCCCACCGCACAACGTGAGTGTTCTCTGAAGGAGGAGGACTCGGCCAGTCATGCCAGGCCGGTGCGACGTGAGCGTGTGACATTTTCTGACCAAGTGCAGGATGTGGTGATCGAAATGGTGGAATTCTGATGTCAGGCGTTGGAGGAACCAGTGGCTCTGGGCTAGAATCTTAACAACTGTGAATTTACTGAATTCGGAAATAGTTATTCCAAAGTTATTTCAAAGAGAGTGAGACATAAGGGGAAAATAGGAAAGGAAACAGAAAAGTTGGAAAGTAAAAGAGAAAGAGAAAGGGGGAATCTGGTGTAGAAGCATATTCCAATGAAAAGGGAGGGGAATGCACAAGGAGTACTACTGAAACGTCGAAAACTTTTCCGAACGACCTTCTGAAGTCAGAAATGTAATTTTGAAGAAGAAGAAAGAAAACGACGTGATCAATTTTCCGACTTTGAAAAAAAACTGAAGAGACTGGAAGCAAAACAAGAAAGAGAACAAGAAAGACCAAGGAAGCAGCAGCACTTACAGGTAAAGGAGGATCAATATTGTAGTTTGGCTTCCGTCTTACAGAGCTTGTTAGCGCAGGTTCGGTCGTGGGGCAGCTCTCCTTTAGTCATGCTAAGTACACTGTGAAACTGAATTACCAGTATCGGGATAATGGTGATGATAAATGTGATTAAATATGATGATAGCAGTGCGGGAAAAGGGCGGGGTGGGGTGGGGGGGGGGGCAGCAGAGGGCACTGACTCCCCCAAAGTCTCCGAATGAGGTAGTCAAGTGTTTTTTTTTTTTTTTTTTTTTTTTTTTTTTTTAGTTTTGGCCAAAATTTTACGTAGAATTACGCTAACGTAGAATTACATTCAGATTCCATCCTCTATAGCAGTGCTTCCTAGTCTTTTTCATTCTATGGCTCTCGACCAGTATGTAAAAATCTCCATGATCCCATTCAGCGACTGTCATCTTTTCAGATTCAGTTAGTACTAGTCATGAACAGTGTGATGGTGTCAGTAGATATAGGACATGATCACTTTTTGATATGTTATTGATATGTGAGAGATAATTATATGTAGGGACTGTAGGTGATAAATTCGACGTCACCATCTTCATACTGCTCCATGGCAACCCAGAGAGTACCTCGTGACCCCCTGGAGACCATGGCCCCTACGTTGGGAGTCCATACTGCACATCCACATGCTTCTTTTGACTACATGATACCGTGGTTTGTAATATTTTACTCATGTTCAAAGGAGTAGATCCAGATGCGAGGCTAATGGTGCTATTTACAGACATAGTAAGGTGATACTTTGCTTCGAAATCATTGCTTACACACCAATAGCAAAAGGAATATAACTGCCAAAGGGAACTAGTTAAGGTGATTTCCTTCAATCAAAGAACCACCTTGCCATGAACGTTCCTCTTTGAAACGGTAAAGGTTATCATTCTTTCTCTTTAAAAAATATGTTAAGAAATTTGATACAATAATTCTAACCGTTCATTGATATGACAAATTAACCAGTGACCTTGTGTGCTTAACATTACCCTTACAACAGGAAAGACACGGTTACATTGGCCTTAGATTTCGATGGAATCCACAAATTATCAGCGATCAGGAACCAGCCCAACCATCCAAGTTGGTTACACTGTTTTGGGGAGAACCATTGGCCCAGAACAAGGGGAACGAGCCAGGGCAAAACCTAGTGATGGGCAAGGTGCAAATCTAGCATTTTATTCCTTTTTTTCAACACCTGCTGTCTGTCTGGCTGTGGAATACTGATAGTAAATAGTGTTCGAGTTCCATTTTTTTAAAAATAATTGAATGAATGAATTAGATTATATTTTTATTTACTCAGTTGTTTATTTTTTTTTGCAGTGAAGACCGTCGTTCAGTAATTTTATTCTAACAACTTTTTTCATCGGGTGATTTGTATGATTTTATACAATATTCCCTCAAGCGTAAGTGGAAATATGAATTGGAGTGCAAATGCTATCGTTTCCATAATTTCTAACAATCTAGGTCACAATCCAATACCTTTATTTAAAAAAAAGAAAATAAATACATACATACACAAAATGCTTACGGTTCTCAACAACAAAATTCCGATGCCTTCATCAAAATAAATAAATAAATAAGATAAGATAAAATACCTATAAAAGTAAAAAAAAAAAAAAAAAAAAAAAAAAAAAAAAGCAAACACAAAAAATAAATAAATACCATAGGTTCTCAACAACATAATCTCGAACCTATGAATGGCTGAGCGTCAACTCATTCAATCTCCCCCCCCAAAAAAAAAAAAAAAAAAAAAAAAAAAAAAATAATATATAATATATATATATATATATATATATATATTTGAAAACGACCCGACTTTTTTTTCTAGAAATGGCCCGGACGAAGCCTGTCTTGGCAGATCTAACCGAACTGACCCGACTCAACGAGGGGATTGGGCAGTGTAACCGGGTCTTAACAGGAGCTTCAGTTAGGGTTGGGAGAGGGAGGTGTGGGGGGGGGGGGGGGATTTCCCGGGAGTGGATTACCTCACTCCAGGAATTACTGGAAAATGGCGGATCTTAAGAGGAGTGATTAGGGGGAAAGAACCCATAATGACCATTGGGATTTGGGGATACAAGTGACGTTGATGATGGCGTTGATAATAAGAGCAGTGGGGATAAGAACAAAATTAATTGTGATAATCCCAGTGGGGATGATTGCGTGGCGATGATGATAATATAATAAAAATGATAAGTATGCTACTGGTAAATATAACGATAATGATAATATGATGATGGGACTAGTAATAATAATAAGAAAAATAATGACATCAGCAATATTGAAATAACAGTAATGTTATGATGAAAGTAATGACAACCATAATAATAACAATAATAATAACATCAACAATAATAATAATGATAAAAAAATTATTATTATTATTATGCTGATAACATTAATGGAAATTAAAGCAATACTGATAACAAGAGTAAAATAATGATAATGATAATAGTAACACTAATGGTGACAACGACGCCAATAATGGGAATAATGATAATATTAGCAATGTTAACACCATTGATATCAACGACAATGATAATGATAGCGGTAACACTAATGATACCAGTAATGACTAGAAGCACTTAGAGAGCGCATACAATGATAATGGTATAATTATCATCAATGTTATCTTGACTATCATTTTGATCTTTATTCTTACCATTATCATAATAATAATGATGATAATAAAAAGTATGAAGATTATCATTATCATTATCATTATTATTATCATTAATAATAATAATAATAATGGTAATGATGATAATGATTATGATAATGATAATATCATTATTATCATTATCATTATGATAATGACTGAAGTCATGGCAGTAATAGTTCAAATAAAAATTATGATAATGATTATAACAATTAAGACAATAATAATAATGAAGATGATGATAATGATAGGAATAAAAATCATGAGAGAGAGAGAGATGAATAGAGAGACGAAGAGATAGATAGAGAGAGAGAAAGGGGGGAGGGAGAGGGAGAGAGAGGGGGGGGGGGTATCGTTCTCATATCAAATTCCGTCACTCAACATGAATTAAGGCAATAATAATAACGATAATGATGATGATAATGATGGGAATAAAAATCATGAGAGAGAGAGAGAGAGAGATGAATACAGAGACGAAGAGATAGATAGAGAGAGAGAGAAAGGGGGGAGGGAGAGGGAGAGAGAGAGGTGGGGGGGGGGGGTATCGTTCTCATATCAAATTCCGTACCAACATGAATTAAGACAATAATAATAACGATAATGATGATGATAATGATAGGAATAAAAAGTACAAAAGAGAGAGAGAGAGAGAGAGAGAGAGAGAGAGAGAGAGAAGAGAGAGAGAGAGAGAGAGAGAGAGAGAGAGAGAGAGAGAGAGAGAGAGAGATGAATACAGAGACGAAGAGATAGATAGAGAGAGAGAGAAAGGGGGGAGAGGAGAGAGAGGTGGGGGGGGGGGTATCGTTCTCATATCAAATTCCGTAACTCAACATGAATTAAGACAATAATAATAACGATAATGATGATGATAATGATAGGAATAAAAGTACAGAGAGAGAGAGAGAGAGAGAGAGAGAGAGAGAGAGAGAGAGAGAGAGAGAGAGAGAGAGAGAGAGAGAGAGAGATGAATAGAGAGACGAAGAGATAGATAGATAGGGAGAGGGAGAGAGAGTATCGTTCTCATATCAAATTCCGTCACAACATGAAAGATCGAGGATATATGAAACCTGAGTATCAGAAACGAGAGAGGAGAAGGGGAATCCGCAGCCGTAACTCGCTCTCATATCAATTTCCGTCCAACGCGAGAATTGATATGATGAGAGTACTGCGACTCGGCAGATAGAGAGGAAAAGATGTGATTTTAAGAGAATCACTGATTAATAATAATAGCAATTACGATAATGAAAAAAAAAATGATTAAGAGATACCGGGTAAGAGAGAAAAGATGTGATTTTGGAGAAGAGAAATATGATGATGATGACGATAATAATAATGATTGTGATAATGATAGCAATAATAATAATAGCAATTACAACAATGAAAAAATAATTAAGAGAGAGAAATGGTAATGGCAATAGTGATGATTATTGATAATTAGAATAATGATAGTAATAGCAGTAGTAGTGGTAGCAATAAGAAAAAAAAAAATACAATTATCATCTCTTTTATCAGAATAACGATCCACTACAAATGATAAGGATAATGATGACGATGATAATGACGTCATTTCTGTAATTATCATTATGTCAAGGGTCGATTAACCATCTTTTATACGGAAATTGATAAATACAAACGACAGAGCGAATAAATCTGAGAAGCATCTATGCACTTCGGTCGCAGCGGTGTCCATCTGTCCCAGCTGATCCGTCATCATGCCTAAATATACCTCGATACATACCTATCAATGACAGACAGGGAAATACGGAAGAAAGAAACATGTATGTAACAGATAGAGGTAATAAATGTCAATACACCAACCGGTAAACACACCTTGAAGGGTCTCAGAGAAATGGTATTGTGCTGTCAGTCTGCGGAGTGGGTTTGTTTACATGCGAGCGCGCTTAGTTGCGGGTGATTTTTGAGCGCCATCTATGGGGTAGATTGATAACAATGACAGTTGCCAGTTCGTATTTTGAGTGCGTATCACACCTGTACTGCTGGTGAGGGCGTGGTTTCAGCTTTTTTCTTGGGTGGAGGTGGGAGGGGGGAGCAAATTTTTAAAAAATTAGCCATTCTCGGAGTATTTTAAAGCTACGACCATAGCTATGGAGATATGATTTTGGCAAATAAATCGTGGGAGTGTGGACCTTGGAAAATGCTAATTATTAATGCTATTATTACTGTGATGATTATAATCATAATATTTTTTGTTAGAAAAAAAAAATAGTATTATTGTTATCATTATTGTTTTGTTCTGTTTTGTAATTATTATTATTTATAATCATTATTATGATTATCATGATTGATAAGATCATCGTCATCATAATCATCTTTATCCTCATCATCATTATCGTTATCATCATCATCATCATCACTATCACCATTATTATCATCATTATTATTACCATAATTACTACTACTACTACAGTAATAGTAATGACGATAATGGTATTACAAATAAAGATAATATTACAAACTATACAATTGAAGAATGACATTGAAAT
>NW_020868942.1:283289-285789 GCF_003789085.1 Penaeus vannamei
ATCATCATCATGTTCTTGTTATTACTATAATCATTATTGTCATAATGATTATAGTATCATCATTATATTTGTTATTGTTATCACTATTACTGTTAATTTATTACAATTAATGTCTCTATTATTATCGTTAATATATTGTCATTTATATTGTTATTATTCTTTTTATCATCATTATCATTATTGTTATTTTTGTCATAATTATCATGAATATTACTTTTATTATCATTATCACGATTATTGTTTAAATGCCATCATTACCGAGTTGATACTATAATGAAACACATTGTAGGATTTTCTACCATAATTATCATTATGATTATCATTACTATTATCATTATTATCATTATCATTATTATGATCATCATTATTATTACTACCATTATTATTAGCATTGTTATCATTATTATCATTATCATTATCATTATTATGATCATCATTATTATTACTATCATTATTATTAGCATTGTTATCATTATTATTATTATCATTATTATCATTGCCACAATCATTGCTGTGATCATTTTTATTATTTATGTTATTGTTAGCATTATTTTCATTATTATCATTATTATTATCAACGTCATCATTATCATTATAACTGATATTGCTGTAGTTGCTTTGATTATCCTCTTCGTGATGTATTCATATCACTATTTTAGATTATCATCATTCTTATTATTGCTCTTGCTACAAGGTTATTACTACTATTCCTTTTATTCTTTTATCATTATCACTATCATCATTATCATAATAATGATGTGATGAGATGATGATATGATAATAATAAAATAATGATAATGATAATAATAATAATAATGATAATAATAATAATGATAATGATAATAATAATAATAATAATAATAATAATAATAATAATAATAATAATAATAATAATAATAATAGCAATAATAATAATAATTTCAATAATAATCGTTAATGATAATGATGATAACAATGAAAATGAATGATTGCCAAATTAATAATAAGCATAATAATAATAACAATTGAAATAATGATAATAATAATAACGATAGTAATGATAATAATAATAATAATAATAATAATAATATAATAATAATAATAATAATTATAATAATAATAATAATGATAGTAATGAAGATAATAATGGTAATAATGATAATCATAATGATGATAATGATCATCATCATTATAATCACCACACGTCATTATTATTATCACTACTATGATATCACTGATAATGGTAATGAATATGGTTATTATAATGCTGATGATTATAATAATGATAACAATAATGATGATAATCATGATGAGTGATAGTGATAATGATGACAATGATAGTAATAAAAACAAAAGCAGTGATGATGATGATATGAAAAAATAAATATAATTAATTATTAGTTTGATAATAAGAGAGAGGAAAATGAATATGATGATAATGATAGTAATGATAACAGTAATAATAACAATGATAGTGATGAATAATAACAATAACAATAATAATCATATATATCATTATCATTATTCTTTTATCATTGTTGTTCTAATTATCGAAATTGTCCTCCTGATTATAATAATAAATCTTCAATGGAATCGTCAATATCATTATTTGCATCATTTACACACATACACACGTGCGTTTATGTGTGTATTTATATATATACATGCAGACATATATGTTACATACATACATACATATATATATATATATATATATATATATATATATATTATATATATATATATATATATATATATATATATATATATGTGTGTGTGTGTGTGTGTGTGTGTGTGTTTGTGTGTGTGCGAGTGTGCGTGTGTGTGAATGTGTGAATGTGTGTACGTGTGTGGTTAAATAAATGAACATTCAAAAGTGTTCGCCCATTATTATCATTAGACAATAAGCATGACTAAGTTATTGTAAAAAAAAAAGGTATATTCACAGTAGTGTTGTTAATATTCTTTGTGTTTTGGTCCAACTGCGACTCAGAATCACAACCAGAGTCCTGTCACCATCTCCCTGGGCCATGGTGAACCCAGTTATAAACTATAAATTTGTGTACAGTGAACCAGTTATAAACTATAAATTTGTCTACAGTGAACCAGTTATAAACTAAATTTGTCTACAGTGAACCCAGTTATAAACTATAAATTTGTCTACAGTGAACCAGTTATAAATAAATTTGTCTACAGTGAACCCAGTTATAAACTATAAATTTGTCTACAGTGAAAAAACTATAAATTTGTCTACAGTGAACCAGTTATAAACTAAAAATTTGTCTACAGTGAACCCAGTTATAAACTATAAATTTGTCTACAGTGAACCCAGTTATAAACTATAATTTGTCTACAGTGAACCCAGTTATAAACTATAAATTTGTCTACAGTGAACCCAGTTATAAACTATAAATTTGTCTACAGTGAACCCAGTTATAAACATTTGTCTACAGTCAGTTATAAACTAAATTTGTCTACAGTGAACCCGTCTACAGTGAACCAGTTATAAACTATAAATTTG
>NW_020868942.1:305789-318289 GCF_003789085.1 Penaeus vannamei
GCACCATCTTCTCCGTCGTCTTCCACGTGATGACCCCCGAGGACAAGAGCGGCAGGTGGTCCCGCGACGACGAGGCCGAGGTTATCACCCAGGAGGCCGGCACCGCACAGACGTCGGCCGGAGACGCTGCAGAAGGGGACCGCGTCAGGAGGCCGAGGCTGCAGATGACGTGGCGCGACTGGCTGACCGAGCCGCAGTTCTACCAGGTTCGTGGGTTGTGGGTTGTTGGTGTTCTGGTGGTATTCTGGTACCAGTGTTCTGTGTTCTGGTTGTTGTTGTGGTGTTCTGGTTGTTGTTGTTGTTGGTGTTGTTGTGAGTTGGTGGTGTTCTGGTTGTTGTTGTTGGTGTTCGTGTTGTTGTTGGTTGTTCTGGTGTTGTTGTTGGTTTCTGGTGTTGTTGTGTTGGTGTTCTGGTGTTGTTGTGTTGTTGTGTTCTGGTGTTGTTGTTGTTGGTGGTTCTGGTGTTCTGTGTTGTTGTGTTCTTGTTGTTGTTGGTGTTCTGTGTTGTTGTTGTTGGTGTTCTGGTGTTGTTGTTGTTGGTGTTCTGTTGTTGTTGTTGGTGTTCTGGTGTTGTTGGTGGTGGTGTTTCTGTGTGTTGTGTGTTCTGTTGTTGGTGTGTTTTTGTTGGTGTTCTGGTGTGTTGTGTTCTGGTGTTGTTGTTGTTGGTGTTCTGGTTGTTGGTTGGTGTTCTGGTGTTTTGTTGTGGTGTTCTGTGTTGTTGGTTTCTGGTGTTGTTGTGTGGTGTTCTGGTGTTGTTGGTGTTCTGTGTTGTTGTTGTTTCTGGTGTTGTTTGGTGTTTGGTGTTGGTTTGGTGTGTTCTGGTGTTGTTGTTGGTGTTCTGGTGTTGTTGTGTTCTGTGTTGTTGTTGGTGTTCTGGTTTGTTGTTTGGTGTTCTGGTGTTGTTGTTGTTGGTGTTCTGGTGTTGGTGTTCTGTTGTTGTTGGTGTTCTGTGTTGTTGGTGTTCTGTTGTTGGTGTTCTGGTGTTGTGTTGGTGTTCTGGTGTTGTTGTTGTTGGTGTTCTGGTGTTGTTGGTGTTCTGGTGTTGTTGTTGTGTTCTGGTGTTGTTGTTGTTGGTGTTCTGGTGTTGTTGGTGTTCTGGTGTTTTTTTTTTTTTTTGGGGGGGGAGGCAAGGGTGTTCTTCGTTGTTCTGCAAAGGTTCGTGTCTTGGTGTTCTGTTGGGTTTGGTTTTGGGTGGGACGAGGTTGTTGTTGTTCTGCAAAGGTTCGTGTGTTGTTGGTTGTTGATGCTCTATTGTTGTTGTTGTTGTGTTTTTTTTTTTGTGGGGGCAAGGTTCGTGTGTTCGCTCGTGTTGTTTGTTTGTTGTTGATGTTAGCTTTTCTACTAGGCTTGTGTTTGGTGGTTCTGGTTGTTGTTGTTGTCGTTGTTCTACCTGATAAAGGACAATAACAATAGTAATGATGATAATAACAATAATGATAATAACAACAATGATAATGATACATGATATGATAATAACACATGATAATGATAATAACAACAATGATAATGATAATATAAAACAGTGATAATATAACAATAATAATGATGATAATGATAAAAAATAATATAATAATTAAAACATGATAATAACAATAATAATGATGATAATGATAACAATAACATAACAGGTAGATGATATATTGAAATTGAACTTTTGCAGGTATCAATGCTATACGCATCTGCTCGCCTGGTGGCCAATCTTGCAAACATCTATATGCCAATTTACCTGCAAGAGACTGTCCATGCCAAGGAGGTATGACAGTGCTGATCTTTCGTGACACTTTTAGAAAGTGCTTGAAAATAGATGTGTTGTTTGTCGTATACTTGGAGTGGTGTGACCGAAGGGTGGTATTTGCTTTATTCAATTTCGTTGCACGCACGCACACGCACCACACACACGCAACACACACACACGACACACACCACACACACACACACACACACACACACACACAACACACACACACACACACACACACACACACACACACACACACACACACACAACACACACACACACCTCACACACACACACATATATATTGTGTGTATGTGAGTATAAAGAGAAAGGCAAGAGAAAAAGAAACATGATTTTTTTGTCTTCATCTTCAAAAAAATGAGTAAAATAAAACATCACTCTGAGGCGAAGAATCACCCTCACCATTTTCCTTTCTTTCCAGACCATGATCGCCCTCATCCCGCTGGTGATGAGCCTGTCCGGCGTCGGCGCTTCCTTCCTCCTTCGTCTGCTGAGGAAGGGGATTGGCAAGAAGGTCTGGGGGTGTGGGGAGGAAGGGACTGGGGTTGGGGAAGAAGGTCGGTGAGGGAGGAAGGACTGGGATTGGGGAAGAGGTCGGTGGGACTGGGAAGGGACGGTGGGGGGTGGGGGGGAGTGGGGAGGAAGGAGGGGAAGAAGGTCGGTGGGGAGGAAGGGACTGGGGGTTTGGGAAGAGGTCGGTCGGAGGGACTGGGGTTGGGAGAAGGTCGGTGGGGGAAGGGACTGGGGGTTCGGGAAGAGGTCGGTGGGGGAGGAAGGGACTGGGGGTTGGGGAAGAAGGTCGGTGGCGGGGGGAAGGGACTGGGGTTGGGGAAGAAGGGGGGTGGGGGGGAGGAAGAATCGGGTTGGGGGAGGAAGGGTCGTGGGGGGAAGGAGGAGAGGTCGGCTGATTGGGGTTGGGGTGAAGGGTTGTTTGTGTTGAAAGCCTTTGTTGCTTTGATGTTTTTTGTTTTTATTGTTTGTTTGTTTGTGAGTGTGTGCATTTGTTTGATTTATTGTGTGCATGTGTTGTTATGTGTTTACGTGGGTTTGTATATGTTGCTAGTGCGTGTGTGTGTGTGTTGTAGATTATTTGTTTGTTTGTTTGTGAGTGTGCATTTGTTTGATTTAATGCGTGCATGTGTTATGTGTCTACGGGGGTCTGTATATGTTGCTAGTGCGTGTGTGTGTTGTGAATTGTTTGTTTTTGAGTGTGCATTTCTTTGATTTAATGTGTGCATGTGTTGTTATGTGTTTACGTGGGTTTGTATATGTTGCTAGTGCGTGTGTGTGTTGTGATTTGTTTGTTTGTTTGTTTGTGAGTGTGCATTTGTTTGATGTAATGTATGTTTGTGTTGTTATGTGTTTCGTGTGTGCCTGTGTTTGTATATGTTGCAAGTGCATGTGTACATTGTACAATGTATTTTGCACGGCATGTGTAAATGTGTTTTTCAAAAGTTAATGCCCCATACTATAGTCTGAGTATATATATATTTGCGCCAAATTGATATATTTCTTTAGATTTAAATTCGTAGGTAAAAGTTGTCAATAAAAAGTGAATAGATCACATGTATAACCACCTTGAATTTCTTCTTGACTTTTAGCAAGGAATAACATACACAAAGTAACTGCAAGATGAGATATAATGTCTATCCTAATAATATGCCAATAAGGCGGAGGTGTACCCGCTGACCCATACCTACTGACCCCTGACCAATAACCCGTAGCTAGTGACCCATACCCATTGACCCATACCCAATAACGCTTACCCAATAACGCATACCCAGTAACGAGTAACCCATACCCATTAACCCATACCCATTAACCCGTACCTAAATTAACCCATACCCATTAACCCGTACCCAAATTAACCCATACCCAATAACTCATACCCACTGACCCATACCCATTAACCCGTACCCAAATTAACCCATACCCATTAACTCATACTGACTGACCCATACCCATTAACCCATACCCATTAAATCATACCCACTGACCCATACCCAAATTAACCCATACCCATTAACTCATACTCACTGACCCATACCCATTAACCCGTACCCAATAACTCATACTCACTGACCCATACCCATTAACCCGTACCCAAATTAACCCATACCCATTAACTCATACTCACTGACCCATACCCATTAACCCGTACCCACTGACCCATACCCATTAACCCGTACTCAAATTAACCCGTACCCAAATTAACCCATACCCATTAACTCATACTCACTGACCCATACCCATTAGCCCATACCCAAATTAACCCATACCCATTACCCCATACCCAGTAATGAGTAACCCATACCCAATAACTCATACTCACTGACCCATACCCCCCCGTACCCAAATTAACCCATACCCAATAACTCATACCCACTGACCCATACCCATTAACCCGTACCCAAATGAACCCATACGCATTAACCCATACCCAACGACCCATACCCATACCCAAATTAACCCATACCCATTAACTGATACTCACTGACCCATATCCATCCATACCCATTAACCCATACCCAAATTAACCCATACCCATTAACCCGTACCCAAATTAACCCATAACCAAATGAACCCATACCCATTAACTCATACTCACTGACCCATACCCATTAACCCGTACCCAGTGACCCACACCCAATAACTCATACTCACTGACCCATACCGAAATTAACCCATACCCACTGACCCATACCCATTAACCCGCACCCAGTAACCCATACCCAATAACCTCACCCGAACGGCCTCCCTCCTGCAGCCAGCGACCGTCGTGGGCATCGTCGTGGGTCTGGTGGCGAGCACGGTGTCGGCGCTGCCCTGGATGCCCAGCTGGGCGCTCTTCTCCGTGGCGGTGCTGTGGGGCGTCTCCGGGTCGCTCCTGGTCATCCTGTCGCTCTCCTTCGCCGCGGACCTCATCGGCAGGAGCACCGTGAGTTCCTGCGGGATGGTGGTGGGGTGGGGGTGGTGGGGGTGGTGGGTGGTGGGGATGGAGGAGGAGGTGGGGGTGGAAGTGGAGGTGGGGATGGATGTAGAGGAGGAGGAAAGAGGTAGAGGAGGAGGTGGAGGTGGAGGGAGGAAGAGGAAGGAGGAGGAGGAGGAGGAGGAGGTGGTGGTGGTGGTGGTGGAGGAGGAGGAGATGGAGATGGAGATGGAGGAGGAGGTGGAGAAGAAATAGGAAGAGGAGGAGAGGGAGGGGAAGATGGAGGTGGAAAGGGAGGAGGTAAAGGTGAAGTAGGAGGAAGAGAAAGAGGAGGAGGAAGATATTTTCTTAATGTCTATATCAGTGTTTCCAATTTTTTGCTAGTTGCGACCCTACATACGTAAAATAGATAGATAGACAGACAAATAGATATACGTAGATGGATAGCTAGATCGATCGATAGACAGATATATAGATAAATAGTTGGGTATGTAGATAAGACAGACTGATAAACGGATACAAAGATACAAAGATAGACGGACAAATATGAAATACGAGATGGAAAAAGAAACAGACAAAGACGAATAGAGATACACAGCGAGGCAAACTAAGACAAAGCACAGACAGAAGACGAAACAGACACAACCAAACACAGACAAAACAGAAGGAGAAACAGACACAACAGAAAAAGACAAAACATAGACAAACAGACACAATTAAACAAAGACAAAATACAGACAAACAGATACAACAAACAAAGAGAACACAGAGACAAACAGAAGAGGAAACAGACACAACCAAAAAAAGACAAAACACACCCAAAGCAGAAGACGAAACAGACACAACCAAAAAAAGACAAAACACAGACAAAACAGAAGACGAAACACAAGAAAACACAGACAAAACAGAAGACGAAACAGACATAACCAAACAAAGACAAAACACACCCAAAACAGAAGACGAAACAGCCACACCAAAGACAAAACACAGACAAAACAGAAGACGAAACAGACACACCAACGACAAAACACAGACAAAACAGAAGACGAAACAGACACAACCAAAAAAAGACAAAACACAGACAAAACAGAAGAGGAAACAGCCACACCAAGGACAAAACACAAACAAAACAGAAGACGAAACAGCCACAACCAAAAAAAAAGACAAAACACAGACAAAACAGAAGACGAAACAGACACAACCAAAAAAAGACAAAACACAACAAAACAGAAGACGAAACAGCACAACCAAAAAAAGACAAAACACAAAACAACAGACACAAACAAAGACAAAACACACCCAAAGCAGAAGACGAAACAGACACAACCAAAAAAAGACAAAACACAGACAAAACAGAAGAGGAAACAGACAAAACACAGACAAAACAGAAGACGAAACAGACACAATCAAAAAAAGACAAAAACACAAAACAGAAGATGAAACAGAACACAAACAAAGACAAAAACACACCAAAGCAGAAGACGAAACAGACACAACCAAAAAAAGACAAAACACAGATAAAACAGAAGAGGAAACAGACACAACAGACAAAACACAGACAAAACAGAAGACGAAACAGACACAACAAAAAAAAGACAAAACACACCCAAAACAGAAGAGGAAACAGACACAAACAAAGACAAAACACACCCAAAGCAGAAGACGAAACAGACACAACCAAAAAAAGACAAAACACAGACAAACAGACAAACAGACACAACAAGACAAAACACAGACAAACAGAAGACGAAACAGACACAACAAAAAAAGACAAAACACAGACAAAACAGAAGACGAAACAGACACAACCAAAAAAAGACAAAACACAGACAAACAGACGACGAAAGACACAACCAAAAAAAGACAAAACAGGAACAGAGAACGAAAACAGACACACCAAAAAAGACAAAACAGACAAAACAGAAGACGAAACAGACACAACCAAAAAAAGACAAAACACAGACAAAACAGAAGACGAAACAGACACAACCAAAAAAAAGACAAAACAGACAAAACAGAAGACGAAACAGACACAACCAAAAAAAGACAAAACACAGACAAAACAGAAGACGAAACAGCCACAAAAAAAGACAAAACACAGACAAAGCAGAAGACGAAACAGACACAATCAAAAAAAGACAAAACAGACAAAACAGAAGACGAAACAGACACAACCAAAAAAAGACAAAAACAGAAACAGAAGACGAAACAGACACAACCAAAAGAAAAACACAGACAAAACAGAAGAAGAAACAGCACAACCAAAAAAAAAAGACAAACAGAAACACAGACAAAACAAGAAAACAGACACAAACAAAGACAAAACACACAAACAGAAGACGAAACAGACACAACCAAAAAAAGACAAAACACACACAAAACAGAAGATGAAACAGACACAAACAAAGACAAAACACACCCAAAGCAGAAGACGAAACAGACACAACCAAAAAAAGACAAAACACAGACAAAACAGAAGAGGAAACAGACACACCAAAGACAAAACACAGACAAAACAGAAGACGAAACAGACACACCAAAACACAGACAAACAGAAGACATAACAGCCACACCAAGGACAAAACACCCAAAACAGAAGACGAAACAGCCACAACCAAAAAAAGACAAAACACACCCAAAACAGAAGAGGAAACAGACACAACAGACAAAACAGAAGACGAAACAGAAGACAAAACACACCCAAAGCAGACACCTCTAAATAACGCCCAACACCTCTCCTCCGCCCACAGGACAGCTCGGCCTTCGTGTACGGGAGCATGAGTTTCGGCGACAAGGTGTTGAACGGCGTCGCTGTCTTCATGATCCAGGAACTGACTCGGTAAGTCCAATAGACGTACGTAGGTGGGCGTAGACGTACGTAGGTGGGCGTAGACGTACGTAGGTGGGCGACGACGTACGTTAGGTGGGCGTAGACGTACGTAGGTGGGCGTAGACGTACGTAGGTGGGCGTAGACGTACGTAGGTGGGCGTAGACGTACGTAGGTGGGCGTAGACGTACGTAGGTGGGCGTAGACGTACGTAGGCGGGCGTGGTCACTCGGCTTGGGTTGCCGGTGGGGGGCGTGGCTGTGGGGTTAGGGTTATCGGGGAGAATTTTGGTTGTTAAGAGTTGTTATGATGACTCTTGGTGGTGTAATTGTTATGATTATTATTGTTATTATTATTACTATTATTATTATTACTGTTATTATTATTATTATTATTATTATTATTATCATTATTATTATTATTGTTATAAATGTTATCATCATTAGTTTATCGTTCTTATTATTGCTATGAATATTATTTTTTTATTTTATTATCATTATATTTGTTATCATTATCATAATGATAATCTTTATTATTACTAATATCATTATTATCATTATTGTTATCATTATTATGATTATTATCATGATTATTTTTGTTGTTACTATTGATATTACTTAGTAGAAGTACTATTAGTCTTGTTATTTTGTATTATTGCTATTAATACTATTATTATTATCATTGTTGTTTTTATCAATCATGTTATATTCTTACAATTGTTATTATCAACATTATTCTCATTAGTTAGTAGTAGTAGTAATATTGCTATTTTTTTTTTAGCACTGATGATTATTAACAATGATATCATGATAGCTATTGTTGTTGTTATTATTATCAATTAGTAGTAATTGTTCTTGTTGTGGTTGTAGTATCATGATTATTATTATTATTACCATTATCATTATGATCATAATTATGGTTATTATTGTTATCATTTGTTATCATTGTATTGTCATTATCATTATCATTTTACCACTATTGTTATATTATACATAATAATATATCACTATTATTATTATTATCATCATCATATTTTATTATTATTATAATGATAATAATAATATTTTTATTATATCATTATCAATATTTTGATGAAGATAATGATCATTCTTATAATATTTTTTTTTCATTTTTATCACTGATATAATCATAACATTATTTTCATCCATATTATTATTCATATTGTTATTATCTTTCTCATTATTATTATTATTATTATTATCATTATTATTATTATCATTATTATTATTATTATTATCATCATTATCATTATTGGAATCATTATCATCAAATCATCATGACCTTTTGTTTTGATCATGTCAACCCTGAACGAGGAAGTGTAGAGTGAAGTGTGACATGTCCTGCTTTCCAGAGTGGCATGCGAGGGACCCAACTGCTCCATTTATTACCGTCATGTCATGAGCCTGGGCATCTTCATTCCGCTCATCCTGTCATTTGTCGCTATTTGCCTTCTCTCCCGTGTCAAGCTGGGACGAACGCGAAAACTAGTACAAGGTAAAGTGCTTGAAGATTCGTCTGTTTAGTTGCTTTCTTCCTTTGTCAGTGCATTTATTATTGAAGATTCGTCTGTTTAGTTGCTTTCTTCTTCCTTCTTTGTCAGTGCATTTATTATTGAAGATTCGTCTGTTTAGTTGCTTTCTTCTTCTTCTTCTTTGTCAGTGCATTTATTATTGAAGATTCGTCTGTTTAGTTGCTTTCTTCTTCTTCTTCTTCTTTGTCAGTGCATTTATTATTGAAGATTCGTCTGTTTAGTTGCTTTCTTCTTCTTCTTCTTTGTCAGTGCATTTATTATTGAAGATCGTCTGTTTATCTGCTTATTATTGAAGATTCGTCTGTTTAGTTGCTCTTCTTCTTCTTTTCTTTGTCAGTGCATTTATTATTGAAGATTCGTCTGTTTAGTTGCTTTCTTCTTTCTTCTTCTTTTGTCAGTGCATTTATTATTGAAGATTCGTCTGTTTAGTTGCTTTCTTCTTCTTTCTTCTTTGTCAGTGCATTTATTATTGAAGATTCGTCTGTTTAGTTGCTTCTTCTTCTTCTTCTTCTTTGTCAGTGCATTTATTATTGAAGATTCGTCTGTTTAGTTGCTTTCTTCTTCTTCTTCTTTTGTCAGTGCATTTATTATTGAAGATTCGTCTGTTTAGTTGCTTCTTCTTATTATTATTATTCTTTGTCAGTGCATTTATTATTGAAGATTCGTCTGTTTAGTTGTCTTGCTTTCTTCTTCTTCTTCTTTGTCAGTGCATTTATTATTATTCGTCTGTTTAGTTGCTTTCTTCTTCTTCTTCTTCTTTGTCAGTGCATTTATTATTGAAGATTCGTCTGTTTAGTTGCTTTCTTCTTATTATTATTCTTTGTCAGTGCATTTATTGAAGATTCGTCTGTTTAGTTGCTTTCTTCTTCTTCTTCTTCTTTGTCAGTGCATTTATTATTATTGAAGATTCGTCTGTTTAGTTGCTTTCTTCTTCTTCTTCTTCTTTGTCAGTGCATTTATTATTGAAGATTCGTCTGTTTAGTTGCTTTCTTCTTTCTTCTCTTTGTCAGTGCATTTATTATTGAAGATTCGTCTGTTTAGTTGCTTTCTTCTTCTTTGTCAGTGCATTTATTATTGAAGATTCGTCTGTTTAGTTGCTTTCTTCTTCTTCTTCTTCTTTGTCAGTGCATTTATTATTGAAGATTCGTCTGTTTAGTTGCTTTCTTCTTCTTCTTCTTTGTCAGTGCATTTATTATTGAAGATTCGTCTGTTTAGTTGCTTTCTTCTTCTTCTTCTTTGTCAGTGCATTTATTATTGAAGATTCGTCTGTTTAGTTGCTTTCTTCTTCTTCTTCTTGTCAGTGCATTTATTATTGAAGATTCGTCTGTTTAGTTGTTTCTTCTTCTTCTTCTTCTTTGTCAGTGCATTTATTGAAGATTCGTCTGTTTATTGCTTTCTTCTTATTATTATTATTCTTTGTCAGTGTATTTATTATTGTTGTTGTTGTTTTCTTCTCCGTACGTCTTCTGGGTCTCTGTCTCTGTCACGAATATATAGATTGAAATATGATATAGGTACATATGTATTATTATCATTTTTATTTCATCTCCGTACGACCTCTCTGCGTCTGTTAAGAATATATAGATTGACGTATTTTATCAAATAAGTACATATGTGAATGCAAGTATGTCAAGGTGTTTTAAAAGTATGATGTATTTCGTTTTTATTTAATGTATAAGTAGATGAATACTGAACAGTTGAAGCAGATACTTTTGACTAATTCCCTATATACAAATACAACTATCTCCTTGAACAAGCAAATGCTTTTGATGTTTCTTATTTTATTTTATCTTTTTATTTCCACAGCTCAACAGGACGAGGACGAGTCAAGCGTGAGCTCCGTCCACTCCGACTCCAGTGAGATTCTTTTGTCTCCCGGGACCAGCCTCGGTTATGGCGCCATTACCAAGGCCTAGATTCTTGTGAAAATACATCGGAAATCAAGGCACTTAGAGATGTTTGGCTGTTTTTTTTCCAGCATCGTTTATTTTTTCTATTTATTATAGTCTGTTTTACAGTTCCGTAGGCGGTTTTGTTATCATTTTGAATCGGTTCTGTTGCGCGTTCGAATCACAACATTGGTTCGCATTTTTTTTATTTGACTTATTACTATTCTTTTTGATTCTAGTTTCTTGAGAGCTCTGTGCTGATTCAGATCATTCCCTATAAAAATAAGAATAAAAGAAACACGAAAAATCAAAATGCTATAAAGATAATATGGTTACTCATTAGTTATCTTTTATTCAAATGCAAACGCATTTCCAACATTGCATTCTTCGTTGATCAGTAAAGTCATGTCATGGATTGCTATAGAATACGTGGTAAAATAACCTTGTAAATCATGAACACATCATATCCTCAGTTATTTACGAACTGTAGCAGGTGTCTAACCGATCGATCGACTCTTCACACACACACACACACACACACACACACACACACACACACACACACACACACACACACACACACACACACACACACACACACACACAGTCTATATCTCGCAATAAACGCTTATCATGACTGAAGGGAAAACGAGCCAGTCAAGCAGGGAAAGAAATATATTTTCTCACCCGAAATTTCTATACTTAGTTAATGAACTTGACTGATAATTATATTGTGACTGATGTTAATAATCACTACATTGGGGTTGATTAAAAATGTTAATAAGCTCCTAAATTGGAAATGTTCGAAGGATGGTAATCATTACACTAAAGAACTATGATAATAACTATAAATAGATTTTTAAAGATATAATTAGCAAAGAACTATCATGATAGCTGTGATAAGATTTTTTTAATGCGTATTAAATCCATTATGTTACCCATGACACTAATTAAGATAGACACACATGAATAAGATTACGTTTTTGTAATTGTCGACGTTGCGCATTCCCGTTTTCTTTAACAGTCTGATGGCCTTGCTTTAGGTCCCCATCTAGCTACAAATTAATGCAATTTCCCCCCTCTAAATTTATTCATTTAGGTAATGCTTCATAATAGTTTTTTTCCATCTTATTTATTCATTTTTCTAGACCATATATTTATTTCGTTTTTTTCTTCTTTAGATTTTCATATTGTTTTTTTTTTTTTTTTTTATTTATTCCGATTCATTGGGTCTGTACCATTTTCACTTTCAAAGAAAACGGCTTTTACCTGCATTTAATAACAGCAATCTATATTATTTATTATTTTCTGATTTTTTTTTCTTTCTCATGTGCGTGGTATTTGCAAAAACGATCGCTCAAGATTTCATTATTCTTCACAGAGAGATCAGCTGGGTAGAGATCTCAGTATGTCGTAGGTGTAGTTACGTCAAAATGTACTTTTTCTTTTTCTCACTTTCTCGCTCCTTCCCTCTTTTATCCTAATGATAAATGTTACATATATATATATATATATATATATATATATATATATATATATATATA
>NW_020868942.1:325789-330789 GCF_003789085.1 Penaeus vannamei
GCTGGAGAGCCTGCAGGTCTCGGTGAACAGCAACGCCGACAGCATCCGCAGCGTCGCCTCCGCTGTGGGGGGGCTGGAGGGCGAGGTCGCGGCGCGTCTCGGGGCCCTCGAGGAGCTGGCCGAGAAAATCAACAACAACACGCTGCTTCCTCCGCCTCCTCCGCCCCCTTCCACCACCACCACAACCACAACCACCACGACCCCGCGACCCACCACCACAACAACAGGTACACCTTTTCTAATGTCTCCTTTGTGGATCTTACAATGCCATCTCTCTTTCTCTGTTTTATATTTTCTCCCTCTCCAAAGTGGGGTCCGCGAGGCCCAAGGAATGCGTGAACGGGTTCGCAGGGGCACGACGCGGTGGTGTGGGTGGTGATGGCGTGGCAGTAGGGGTGGGTGGTGGTGATAATAGCCGTGGTGATGTGGCGGGGGGTGGTAGCTGTAGAGGTGCTGGTGACGATGGCCGTGGTGAATGGGGTGGTGATGGCCGTGGTAGTGTGGTTGGGGATGGTCTTGGTTGTACGGCTGATGATGTGGTTGATGTGATGTGATGAAAAAATACCGAACAGTTTGATGTCCTGCAAAGGCCAAGGAGAGGTACCCAAGGACCTGCCTAATCTGCGTGAACTTTCGTTGCCTTAAGGGCAGTAGTCAAACACTAGATGTCCGTGTTCAACTTATTTGGTGATTTATCTAAGTTAAAATCAGTTATTCATGTAGATAGATAGACAGATAGACATAGAGATAGATAGATGATATATTATATATATATATATATATATATATATATATATATATATGTGTGTGTGTGTGTGTGTGTGTGTGTGTGTGTGTGTGTGTGTGTGTGTGTGTGTGTGTGTGCGTGCGTGTGTGTGTGTGTGTGTGTATGCATATGAATATGTATGTGTATATGTATGTGGATCTGTTGTTGGGGCTGACACCGAGTAAGGTCCAGAAGATGGCACTGAAGCAGGTGCCAGAGCTGAAAGTAAGGTTGGAGACCTGCTTTAGCGTAGTCTGCTGTGCCATGTTCGGAGGGTGCCATGTCGTTGGGACGAGGAAGTGGGCGGAGTCTGAAGGGGGAGGGACATCCAGGAGTCGGGTGGTATGGGTGCCGGTGGTTGCCAAAGGGCCCCTGTGGCATGGGTGGAGCTGGTGGTGGCCGTGGTAGGGGGGTGCTGATGGCCCTGTGGTGGTGGTTGTGGCGGTGTGGTTGGCGAGGACCCTGGTGGTATGGGTGGTGGTGGCGAGTATTGATATAGATATGTGTGTGTGTGTGTGTGTGTGTGTATGTATGTATGTATGTAATATATATATATATATATATAATATATATATATATATATATATATATATATATATATATATATATATATATACACATATATGTACATGTATAAGTATGTACATATACATACATACATATATATATGTATATATACATACATGCATATATATATGTATATATACATACATACATATATATATATAATATATAATATATATATATATATATATAATATACATATAATATATAATATATATATATATATATATATATATATATATATATATATATATATATATATATATATATATATATATATATATATATATATATATATATATATATGAGTATATATAAAGGAATCATATATATTAGAAGGCATCCTTCTGCTTTTCCCTAAACTCATTTGGAGAAAATCTTGCTGACTTCTGCGTGTTCCTTTTCAGCCTCGATCAGCCCCTGCCTCGACAGCACCTTCGTCGGTTGCGGTGTGCGATGCTGGATGTGTGTGACGCCGCAGTCCGCTTCAAGAAGTGTCGGCTGGACTTCGTGGCGTACCACTGCTGCCGCTCCTGCACGGACGCCGGGATGATCGCCGAAATGGGGCCGCACCGCTACCTCGCCTTCGACAGGAAAGTGTCCATCCTGAAGGCCCTGCAGATCATGAGGCCGTAGAGGGCGCTCCGCTGTTTTCTTTCTTTCTTTCTTTTCTTTCTTTCTTTTTTGTCCTTGTTTTTCTTTTTATCTCACTCCGATCCTTTGAGCTCTTGTAGTAGCCTGACATCCGATTTGATTTAATAATGGACTCTAAAATTGACCACGGTTATTCCGGTGATTTAATGTATAATAGCAACTTGTATGCTCCCCTAAATAAAAAAAAATGGTATATTGATATACGTATTATGTATCAGTATATAAATGTGATATAGGGGCCAACATATTTCACTTTTATTTCTCATTTTGTATATGTCAAATAATCAAACATGTATATCTTCAATAACATGCGGAAAAATATAAATACCTTTTGTGCGACTGTGCTGTATGTAAATAACCATAATAGAGACATTTAGCTAACACCCTTTACGAAATAACGTAAGGTTATCCGTAGTGAAACACATGCTAAACAAATTGTAAATAAGGAAACGAAGGGAAAAGATAGAAAGAAGTGAATAACACGATAATCCAGAATACCTTTTTCCTGTATTACTTCTTCGGGGCATGAAGGGGCAATGCAGCGAGAAAGGTCTTCGGGAAATGCGTGTTTCTTCATACTGCACCCTCGAAGGCGAGTATTATATGTGCGAGTAATTCCCCGAATAGAAGTGAAATGACTACTTCGATATCACTTCTTTGTTCCACTCACGCAATTCTTATGAATATGTCGTAGGACCAATTATACATCATGCAAAATGGAATTGATCAGACTCATTCATACCCATTCACGAGCTTCCGTCTGTCTGTTTATCTATCTTCTGTTCTCTCTCTCTCTCTCTCTCTCTCTCTCTCTCTCTCTCTCTCTCGATATATATATATATATATATATATATATATATATATATATATATATATATCTGAGAGAGAGAGAGATAACAACAAAGCGATAAAATGGAAATGAGAAGAGGATATGCAACGTATGTAGGAAGGGGGGGTGAGAGGGGGGGGGGTAAGGGCTATGCAACCAATGACTACTTCGATATCACTTCTTTGTTCCACTCACGCAATTCTTATGAATATGTCGTAGGACCAATTATACATCATGCAAAATGGAATTGATCAGACTCATTCATACCTATTCAGCACTTTTGATATTCTATACTCGTAATAGCGAAGTTTACCCGATGTACGTCCATGAACCATTCCGTTTTCTATTTGGGATGTTCTCATTTTCTGTCATGTATGGAGTGACTGCTGTAGTTTTGTCTTTTGTAAATATATTTTATATTCTGTGAACCTTGAACTTTATTCCCTTTTTTTAAAGATTGATTATCATGTATTGTTATTACGTGTATTTATTTTAGATGTTATGTATTAGTAAATATGAATGTATGTGTAAGTAATTATAAAAGCAATATTAATGTTTTACTTAGTAAATTATACCATTGAATGATATTACGGTTTATACTTGCAACTATTTATCTGAGACACACCACACATATACAGAGAAGAGAGAGAGAGAGAGAGAGAGAGAGAGAGAGAGAGAGAGAGAGAGAGAGAGAGAGAGAGAGAGAGAGAGAGAGAGAGAACTTGTACTGACTTAAGGGCCAAGCAAACATTAAGTATACATGCCTGAAGGGCTGCACCTTAGTGTTCGCCTTATTTGTTATCTATCTAATAACTAAGAAAAAAAAAACATACATGATTTTACAAAAAATAAGTGTTTCATTAATTCTTAATATTCCATTGTGGTACAGTTAAAGTCACTATGTGATATCAGTTATCAGTTATCAGCTGATTTTCAAGTTCTATAGGTTGTAGAAGGGTAAACCGTCGTACAAAGAGCATTGTAGTTGTTGAGCTAATTGTTGCTACATCATGAGCATCATTTGTTCGACTTTCTGCATCAACATTTGTAATAGGTCCTGTCTTTCCTGAGCTGTAGGAGTCGGCGCCGGCGCTGAAGCAGGTGCAGAAGCCCGAACTGCTGAAGGTGCTGAGACATGTAGTGTAGATGTCGAAAGCGATGTCAATGTCGAAGCAGGTCCTGAAGTCGATGTCGAAGTAGCAGGAGCTGAAGCTGGCACTGAAGGGGCTGAAGCAGACCTTGAGGCTGGCGCTGGAGCAGGAGCTGATGCCGATAGTAAGGCTGGAGAGGCCGACTGCTTACCTTCAGCATACCTCGCCACATTTATCCTCCCAAGCTGGGGGAATTCTGCTTCGTCGTTAAGGCGAGGAATTGATATGGGATTGCGAGAGGGCAGAGCAGCAATTTGTTTTTTCTGTCGTTCGGATAGTATGCACATAATGGAGAGTTTGCATTATGTTCAAGTTTGCAATTGGCACATTTCCTTGGGAGTTGATTACCTTGTGATTACCCCGTGCCCCCATCTGGAGCAGTTGGCGCAAAATGGGGTGAGTGATTTGAAGACAGTGCACCTGAAAGGTGCCATGCCCTCCTCAATTTTAATGGTTTTGGGGGATTTTCTCCCTTTCATAAGCGATGATGAGCCGCTGTGTCATCCTGCCATTAAATTGAATGCGTTTAGCGTGTAGAATCTTTTCATTGTATTTCACGACCTCACTGGTGTCAATTTCCCACGGGACATCGAACACAAAGAGAGAGAGAGAGAGAGAGAGAGAGAGAGAGAGAGAGAGAGAGAGAGAGAGAGAGAGAGAGAGAGAGAGAGAGAGAGAGAGAGAAGAGAGAGAGACAGAGAGAGAGAGAGAGAGACAGAGAGAGGAGAGAGAGAGAGAGACAGAGAGAGAGAGAGAGACGGAGACAGAGACAGAGAGAGAGAGACGGAGACAGAGACAGAGACAGAGAGAGACGAGAGACAGAGAGAGATAGAGAGAGAGAGAGAGAGAAAGAGAAACGGAGACAGAGAGAGAGCCAGTGAGAAAGAGAGAGAGAGACGGAGACAGAGAGACAGTGAGAGAGACAGACAGAAGGAGACGGAGACAGAGAGAAAGAGAGAAAGACAGAGATACAGAGACAGAAAGAGAAACGGAGACAGAGAGAGAGAGTGAAAGAGTGAGAGACGGAGACAGAGAC
>NW_020868942.1:338289-340789 GCF_003789085.1 Penaeus vannamei
AATCTTTCTCACAGTTATTTATCCTCATTATCGATCTCAACATCATTATTTTACTATCATCAATATATAACCATAATTATTATCAGTACTACTGCTAATCATGTGTGTGCATATATACATATATTTACATACATATATGTGCATATATATGTGTGTGCATATATATGTATATATATGTGTGTATATATACATATATATATATATATATATATATATATATATATATATATATATATATATATATATGTATGTATATATAGAGAGATATATACATATCTATGTATAGATATATATATGTATATTAGGTTTGTTATGCATCTTGATCCACTTGCATTTTGATTGCTTGTTGCTTGTCCCCTTTCAGGAATCTTTTCGGATCTTCCCCACCTTCGCTATTTGCTTCTCTCCTCCAACCGCCTGAGTGAAATTCCTGCCGGAGCAATAGAGTTCAGTGGAAACGGGTTTCTATTCCTTGACCAAAACAACATTAGTAAAATTGCGGTTGGTGCCATTACAGGTATGATACTGTCGCCGTATTTGTCTTATATTTGAACACAAGCATTGAGGATTTATTGCACATTGTGTCATCAAACAGAAAGGAATGCATATTTCTAGATCCTATATCTTGAACGTGTAAATTTACGTTTGTATGTAAATCGACTGAAGCATATAGTAAGTCCAGATTCAGGAATGGAAGAACAAGTCCGAAAATACTCCGTTTCGCCCTGTCTTTTATTCCAATCAGCTGACATTTATCATTTATGTTTTTTACATATATCGGAATTTTCTTCAGTCTTATATCTTTTTGTTCATTCCTTCACATCACAGTATTTTTTCCCGAAAGAGAGTTGCCGAATCAGAATACTGCGGAATGAGTTGCTAGTTTTTCTTTTCCTACGATTGGACGCCCTATGATCTATACTATTATATACGAACATCAATTTACACAAAAAACATAGGCTCAGGATATATTCATTAATTTCTATTTTTATTTATAGACATATATACAATGAATTCACTGATACTGTTAACTTCAAGGTCTTGGCGACGGCGAGGTTCAACTTAACGAGAATTCGCTGACGGTTCTTGAAGAGGACGTTTTCGGGGCTTTCCTGTCAGCAGGAGCCACGCTCGAAATTGACGGTGAGTCGAATTCCCTTTTCACGGTTTTATTTCTCTTTCATCTTGTTTAGTCTGCGTTCTTTCCTTTTCATCTTTTCTATTTTGCATTTGCTTTTAACTATTCCATCTCCATTCCCTTCCTCTTTCTTTGTCTGGGCTGTATCAAGGGCTGAAGCCATCCAGGGGCTACCGAGTCGAATTCCCTTTTCCTCCCAGATAACCCTCTCGGATGCGGCTGCGAGATCGCGTGGCTCGTCACCAACTCCGCCTACATGAGCCTCATCTCCCCTGGCGCCTCTTGCTACGACGGAGAGTTGCTGGCGAACCTTGACCCAACCATCTACGAGGACTTCTGCTGATGGCTCGGCCTGGCGTCGCCGCCCACTCTAATGCGAATGTTGTCGTCTGAGAACATAGAATAATGTTTTAGCTGCGTTTGTACACGTCATTGCCTTGTAATATATACACTTGATCACTAAGTTGGACTTTTTTCTGTTGGACATTTCCCTTTCCCTTTCCCTGCTGCCGGGAAATTAAGAATGAAAACCGGACATTCAGAAAAAATCACCAGACGAATGCAGAGAAAAGCAACGGGTGAAAACTTATAACATATACAATAGAGAAACGATGAATATACTCTCATATATGGATTTTACTTCCAGGAAATTCTGAGAATAAAGATGAAATAATTTAGGGCCGTGTGCAACGATAATAAATCCGCAATTCAATGACCAATAATAGTCCCAGGTTGTTAATATATTAAAAGACACAACGCATCAAAAGGACAAATGATGACTCCGGATGATTAGATACAAATGTATCTTTTCTTGGCATCTTTTCCCTGCTCCCTTCGTTTAAATGATGTTAGTTCATCATAATCATATAGTTATATAGACATTATTACTGTTATAGAACAATATGCTCACCAACAGCATCCTGTGGCACGTATGTATTATTGTGGATTTTTAAGCAGGTAATAAAGCAATTATTATTTTATTATTGAAAGTCACAAATTCACAAATTGGAAGTCGCTTTCTTCTTTTCTTTTGTGATCTGCCCGTTCAGAAACCTGTCAAAAAGCGTCATTCCTCTGTCGGCCAAGTCCTCAGACTTCCCGAAAGTCGACAGTAGAGGCTCTGCAACAGGGCTTAACAGAGAGTTGTCACCGAGGCTGTTGGCGACCAGGCTGCTGGAACTGAGAACCAAGGGACGTCGTTGACTGCAAGGACTTTATAAGTACTTATTTACAAGGTCTCCTGCGCAGCTTTGGGTGATAAGGCCTATGACGTCACTTGGTGAGAGCTGAGAGCAAGGGGAGCGGGGGGGGAGGGGGAATAGAGCATGGTAGGGTGGGAGAAAGATAATAGAAAACGGTAGT
>NW_020868942.1:350789-355789 GCF_003789085.1 Penaeus vannamei
TATTCACGTTATCGGTAATTTTATGATCATTACTGGTTTTACTATTCTGTTGCTATGGTTCTCATCCTCATCAGATTTACTCTACTTCTTGTCACTGCTGTTGCAGTTGATGCTGATGCTGTTAATCTTTCTCACAGTTATTTATCCTCATTATCGATCTCAACATCATTTTTTTACTATCATCAATATATAACCATAATTATTATCAGTACTACTGCTACTATCATATGTGTGTGCACATATATACATATATTTACATACATATATGTGCATATATATGTGTGTGCATATATATGTATATATGTGTGTATATATACATATATATATATATATATATATATATTATATATATATATATATATATATATATATATATATATGTATATATAGAGAGATATATACATATCTATGTATAGATATATATATGTATATTAGGTTTGTTATGCATCTTGATCCACTTGCATTTTGATTGCTTGTTGCTTGTCCCCTTTCAGGAATCTTTTCGGATCTTCCCCACCTTCGCTATTTGTATCTCTTCTCCAACCGCCTGAGTGAAATTCCTGCCGGAGCAATAGAGTTCAGTGGAAACGGTTTCTATTCCTTGACCAAAACAACATTAGTAAAATTGCGGTTGGTGCCATACAGATATACTGTCGCCGTATTTGTCTTATATTTGAACACAAGCATTGAGGATTTATTGCACATTGTGTCCAAACAATATATTCTATCCTATCTTGAACGTGTAAATTTACGTTTGTATGTAAATCGACTGAAGCATATAGTAAGTCCAGATTCAGGAATGGAAGAACTAGTCACACCGAACTCCGAAAATACTCCGTTTCGCCCTCTGTCTTTTATTCCAATCAGCTGACACTTATCATTTATGTTTTTTACATATATCGGAATTTTCTTCAGTCTTATATCTTTTGTTCATTCCTTCACATCACAGTATTTTTTCCCGAAAGAGAGTTGCCGAATCAGATACTGCTGATGCTTTTCTTTTCCTACGATGGACGCCCTATGATCTATATTTATATACGAACATCAATTTACACGTTCAAAAACATAGGCTCAGGATATATTCATTAATTTCTATTTTTATTTTATAGACATATATATACAATGAATTCACTGATACTGTTAACTTCAAGGTCTTGGCGACGGCGAGGTTCAACTTAACGAGAATTCGCTGACGGTTCTTGAAGAGGACGTTTTCGGGGCTTTCCTGTCAGCAGGAGCCACGCTCGAAATTGACGGTGAGTCGAATTCCCTTTTCACGGTTTTATTTCTCTTTCATCTTGTTTAGTCTGCGTTCTTTCCTTTTCATCTTTTCTATTTTGCATTTGCTTTTAACTATTCCATCTCCATTCCCTTCCTCTTTCTTTGTCTGGGCTGTATCAAGGGCTGAAGCCATCCAGGGGCTACCGAGTCGAATTCCCTTTTCCTCCCAGATAACCCTCTCGGATGCGGCTGCGAGATCGCGTGGCTCGTCACCAACTCCGCCTACATGAGCCTCATCTCCCCTGGCGCCTCTTGCTACGACGGAGAGTTGCTGGCGAACCTTGACCCAACCATCTACGAGGACTTCTGCTGATGGCTCGGCCTGGCGTCGCCGCCCACTGTAATGCGAATGTTGTCTGGGAATATAGAATAAATGTTTTAGCCTGCGTTTGTACACGTCATTGCCCTGTAATATATACACTTGATCACTAAGTTGGACTTTTTTCTGTTGGACATTTCCCTTCCCTTTCCCTGCTGCCGGGAAATTAAGAATGAAACCGGACATTCAGAAAAAAATCACCAGACGAATGCAGAAAAAGCAACGGGTGAAAACTTGATAATAAATCCGCAATTCAATGACCAATAATAGTCCCAGGTTGTTAATATATAAAAAAAAACACAACGCATCAAAAGGACAGATGATGACCCCGGATGATTAGATACAAATGTATCTTTTCTTGGCATCTTTTCCCTGCTCCCTTCGTTTAAAAATGTTAGTTCATCATAATCATATAGTTATATAGACATTATTACTGTTATAGAACTATATGCTCACCAACAGCATCCAGTGGCACGTATGTATTATTGTGGATTTTTAAAACAGGTAACAAAGCAATTATTATTTTATTATTGAAAGTCACAAATTCACAAATTGGAAGTCGCTTTCTTCTTTTTCTTTGTGATCTGCCCGTTCAGAAACCTGTCAAAAAGCGTCATTCCTCTGTCGGCCAAGTCCTCAGACTTCCCGAAAGTCGACAGTAGAGGCTCTGCAACAGGGCTTAACAGAGAGTTGTCACCGAGGCTGTTGGCGACCAGGCTGCTGGAACTGAGAACCAAGGGACGTCGTTGACTGCAAGGACTTTATAAGTACTTATTTACAAGGTCTCCTGCGCAGCTTTGGTGATAAGGCCTATGACGTCACTTGGTGAGAGCTGAGAGCAAGGGAGCGGGGGGGGGGGAGGGGAATAGAGCATGGTAGGGTGGAGAAAAGATAATAGAAAACGGTAGTAAATGAGCAGATACTTAAGTAATTTTAGATATCGGCACGTTGAACGATTTGCATATTGGACAGGTTTTATAGGCGATGATTATCAGCGATTGTTTATAGGCCTATATCACATATCCTACATGAATTTAGTTTTTTAATTCTCATGTTGCAGCTTAGATATGGCATAAAGGAGACGTAAAATAAAGAAAGAAGACATGGCATATTTAAACGCCGAATGTTTTTGACGCATTTATTATAAAACAAATCATACAACAATAACAATAATAATTGTAATGATGATAATAATAACAATACATAAACATCGGTGATGAATAACATCTTTAGGGCGATCCAAATTCTGCAACCAACCACTGAACAATTACTGGGCATTGTGGCTTTGCGCGCGCCAGTCAGTCAAGCGAGCGAAAACGGGAGAGCAAGAGAGATCCTTCCGGCTCTACATCACATCCATGAATGACCTCACGATTAGGTCGGACCCCCAGGCTCTGCCTCCAGATGACGTCATGCGCGAGACGAACGAGTCGCTTAGTGACGAGGCCTGTACTTATATAGACCTTGCTTATTTAGACCTTGGTTGACTGTCGTTTATCTCGCGCGGGAGGACCACGCTGTTGCCGCCAAGGTCTATATAAGTACAGGTCTCGTTACTAAAGGGGCCCTCACACGATAAATTTTTTCGTCAATTAATTGATATCAATTTATTGACGTCAATGAATTGATGGAAATCACTGTGCCCTCACACGGTCAATGATTTTACTTCAATTTTCAGTTTGATTCATAATTTCGAGATGAAAGCATCTGTGGCACTTGGAGTAGTGCTTGCTCTGGACACCAAAGCGAAAGAAGAGGAGTAAGTGGGTAATAATGACTTTCTAATCAAAATACCATAATCGTGGCACATGGATATCTTCTGTTCCAGCTCCAGATTTTTCACTCCTTTCCACTTTGCGCAATTCAGCCCGGAAATTCGTGCGAAGGGTATTTATTTTCTTTTTCATTTCTTCCAGTGTAGCATTTGGATAATGTTCTTTATATTTTCCAAACAATATTTTATATGCGTCAGCCTTTTTCTCCCGGTCACTGTACTCGTCGGATTTTATTTTCCACAAGGCCGATAAGGATCTATAAACGTCGATTATCTCCATCATCATTTTACGCTCACTTTCTTTCTTCTTTTCAGCCATGATTACGATGACGACTCTTTCACTGCTGCAAGGGAAAACACTCAATTATTGATCAATATTGACGCTTTGCCCACACACGCTCAATTTTATTGAAGACCCATCAATAAATATCAAAGGAGTTTTGATCTATCAATGAATTGACTCAATGACATTGTTTCAATTAAATTGATATCAATGTCCCCCTCACACGGTCAATTTCTCCATCAATTCATTGACGTCAATAAATTGATATCAATTAATTGACGAAAAAATTGATCGTGTGAGGGCCCCTTTATTGATGGGTCTTCAATAAAATTGAGCGTAATGTCATACTGAGACGCGCATTTGGAGAAATGGCTTCTCGTATGGTAGTATTTTGTTTAACTATCATTGGCATCACTAAATTTAGAAGTTCGTCGTAAGATTCGGCGTCCATTCTGAGGAAATTCCTGTAATCCTCTCTTCGTCTTAATTCCCTTAATTCCCTCAGCAATCTTGTATGTCCTTGTTCCCTTCGACAGAGATACCATTTCTTTACCCACTTACTCCTCTTCTTTCGCTTTGGTGTCCAGAGCAAGCACTACTCCAAGTGTCACAGATGCTTTCATCTCGAAATTATGAATCAAACTGAAAATTGAAGTAAAATCATTGACCGTGTGAGGGCACAGTGATTTCCATCAATTCATTGACGTCAATAAATTGATATCAATTAATTGACGAAAAAATTGATCGTGTGAGGGCCCCAGGGACTCAAATTCGTCCGTCTCGCGCATGACGTCATCTGGAGCAGAGCCTGGGGGTTCCACGCTAATCGCGTGGTCATTCTTTGATGTGAGGGAGAGCCGTAAGGATCTCTCCCTCTCTCCGTTTTCGCTCGCTTGACTGACTGGCGCGCGCAAAGTCACGATGCCCAGTGGTTGGTTGCAGCTTATATATGTACATTTATGTGTATGTTTATGTATTGCCATTATTATTATTATTATTATTATTATTATTATTATTATCATTATTATTGTTATTGTTGTATGAATCGTTTTATAATAAATTCATCAAAAACATTTGGAGTTTACATATGCCATGTCTTTTTTATTTATTTTACATCTTTATTATGCCATGTCTAAGCTGCAACATATGAATTACAAAACTAAATTCATGTAGAATATATGATATAGGCCTACAAACAATCGCTGATAATCATCGCCTGCAAAACATGTCCAATAAGCAAATCGTTCAACGTGCCGACATCTGAAATTACTCAAGTATCTGCTCATTTACTACCATTTTCTATTATCTATGTCCCTGCCTACCATGCTCTAATTCCCCCCGCC
>NW_020868942.1:365789-368289 GCF_003789085.1 Penaeus vannamei
AAAGCCCCGAAAACGTCCTCTTCAAGAACCGTCAGCGAATTCTCGTTAAGTTGAACCTCGCCGTCCAAGACCTTGAAGTTAACAGTATCAGTGAATTCATTGTGTATATATGTCTATAAAATAGAAATAGAAATTAATGAATATTTCCTGAGCCTATGTTTTTGAACGTGTAAATTGATGTTCGTATATAAATAGTATAGATCATAGGGCGTCCAATCTTAGGAAAAGAAAAACTAGCAACTTATTCCGCAGTATTCTGATTCGGCAACTGTCGAGAAAAAATACTGTGATGTGAAGGAATGAACAAAAAGATATAAGACTGAAGAAAATTCCGATACATGTAAACATAAATGATAAGTGTCAGGTGATTAGAATAAAAGAGAGAGTTTGGAGTGACTTGTTCTTGTTTCCTGACAGGGCGTACTATATGCTTCAGTCGATTTACATACAAACGTAAATTTACACGTTCAAGATATAGGATCTAGAAATATGCATTCCTTTCTGTTTTGATGACACAATGTGCAATAAATTCTCAATGCTTGTGTTCAAATATAAGACAAATACGGCGACAGTATCATACCTGTAATGGCACCAACCGCAATTTTACTAATGTTGTTTTGGTCAAGGAATAGAAACCCGTTTCCATTGAACTCTATTGCTCCGGCAGGAATTTCACTCAGGCGGTTGGAGAAGAGAAACAAATAGCGAAGGTGGGGAAGATCCGTAAAGGTTCCTGAAAAGGACAAGCAAATCAAAATGCAATGGATCAAGATGTACGGTAATTACATAATGAACCTAATATACATACATATATATATATATATATATGTGTGTATACATATATATGTATTTATATATATATATATATATATATATTTATATATTTATATATATATATTTATGTTATACATACACATATTTTGTATATATATCTA
Source organism: Penaeus vannamei (assembly GCF_003789085.1). NCBI lineage: Eukaryota > Metazoa > Arthropoda > Malacostraca > Decapoda > Penaeidae > Penaeus > Penaeus vannamei. Next base: position 366,725 of record NW_020868942.1, read on the forward strand.
TGTATATATATGTATATACACATATATATGCATATATATGCACACACACACACGCATATATACATATATGTATGAAAATATATGTTTATATATGCACACACATGATAGTAGCTGTAGTAGTGATAATAATTATGGTTATATAATAATGATAGTAAAAGTAATGATCTCAAGCTCGATAATGATAATAATGATATCGTAAATAACTGCGAGAAAGATTAACAGCATCAGCTGCAATAGCAGTGACAAGAAGTAGAGTAAATCTGATGAGGATGAGAACCATAGCAGATAGTAATACCAATAATGATATAAAATTACCGATAACGTAAATAAAAAAAAACTCTGAGCTTTCCCAAATTTTTATGGCGTCCCCCCCCCCTTCCATCTTCCTTAACGTACTGCAACCATCCACTTGGCAAAAAGAATAAACAAATGATTCAATAAAGAAAACTCAACCTGCTCCACCTGCCTTCGTCCCGGGTCCCCACCATTACAAAATTGTCGAAGGCAATCCACACTCAAACTTTCATCTATTCTTTTCCTCGAAATCCTTTACTTGTCTTTAATCTACTGTTCGAAACACCGAAGAATAATGCATGATATATCTGCTTCAACCTCAATCTACCTGCAAGGCCTACTCTGCGTCTGTCCCAGCAGCGCATCCACCCCAGGTTCCACCGACACGGCACCAGTTGGTTCCCTCGCCCGGGCAACCCATACGCACATTTTCCTCACATTTGGTCAGTAATGTTTCGCATGATCTTAATGGCATAGCAGTTCGCTAATATTCGTAATAGATAAATGAATGAATCCATCAATAATCGAAGCCTGTTACTAAACCCCTTCTTCTGGGATGGACAATAAAGGAAGATAAATGTAATGAGAATAATGATAAGAATAACACGAAATTGTTAAGATAATGATAATGGTAATAGCAATGCTAATAATAACAATAACATAAATGATAATGATATTGATATAAGTACAATAAAAACTAATAATAATGGCAATAAAATGAGAAATAATGACGATGATGATAACAATAAAATCAACAGGAAGACCGCACCAATATAAAAGTTTCCATTGCTGTTATATGTTTTGAATATCCATATTATTCTTACCTGGAACAATTGTGGTTATCCCATTACCATCAACATCTATGATGTTGACATTCTTCACTCCCTGGAACCCATTCAAGGGAATCTCACCAAAGTAGTTGAAATTCAGCCCAATATTTGTCAGAGAGTCAGATGTGATCAGGGGAAACTCGGGAAGTGAATTCCCACTCAGCCATAGCGTGGTGAGTGCTGTGAAGGAAGGAATTTCGTGGAATGGAAATTTCGACAGTCTGTTTCTTTGTAAGTCAATCCGTGTTGCTGTCGAGTAACTCATTGATAGGGCGCCATCTTGCACTTCCTCAAGGACGCCATCGGTCATTTCAATAATCTGAAAGGAAGCCGGGCCAAGGTCTCCATTTCGCAGAACCGTTAAATGCGGGTTTCTATAGATAACCAATTTATTGAATTTCGGGAACGGGATGTTGGAGGAGAAGACCCGAGCCAGCTGGT
>NW_020868943.1:9253-11753 GCF_003789085.1 Penaeus vannamei
GAGCAAGAGCCAGACGAGAGAGAAAGAGAGAGAGAAAGAGAGACTGAGAGAGAGAAAGATGAAGAGAGATAAGAGAGAGAAAAAACGATAGAGAGAAGAGAAAGAGAGAGAGGAGAACGAGAGAAGAGAGAGATGATATGAGAGAGATGGCAAGAGAGAGAAGGCAGAAGGTAGAGAGAGCAGAGAGAGAGAGGAAAGAGAGAGAGAGAGAGAGAGAGAGAATGAGAGAGAGAGAAGCAAAAAGAGAAGAGATAGGAAAAAAGAAGAAAGAGCAAAAGAGAGAGAATAAGAAGGAGGGAAGAGGGGAAGAGAAGAGGAAGAAGAGAGAGAAAGAGCCAAAGAGAGAGAAGGAAACAAAGAGAGAGAGAGAGAGAGCAAGAGAGACGGAGAGAGAGAGAGAGAGAGAGAAAGAGAGAGAGAGAAGAGAGAAGGAGACGAGAGAGAGAGACGAAGAGAGAGAGGCAAAGAGAGAAGAACGACAGAGGAGAGAGAAGAGAAAGAGAGAGAGGAAGAGAAGGGAGAGAGAAGAGAAGAGGACAAAGAAGGAGAGAGATGGCAAAAGAGAGGAAGAGAGAAGAGAGAGAGAGAGCCAAGGAAAGAGAGACGACAGGAGACAGAACGAGAGAAGAGAAGAGAAGCGAAGAGAGAGAGAGACAAGAGAGAAGAGAGAAGAGAGAGAGAGGAAAAGAGCCAGAAGAGAAAAAGACGAAGAAGAGAGAGAGAAGCAGAGAGAGAAGAGAGAAGAGGAGAGAGAAGAAGAGAGAGAAAGAGAGAGAAAGAGAGAGAAAGTGAAAGAAAGAAATGAAAAGAGAGAGAAGAGAGAGAGAGAGAGATAGAGATGATGAGAGAGAGAGAGACCCACGAGAGAGAGAAGATAGAGGACAGATATAGAGATAGATATAGAGATAGAGATAAGATAGAGAAAAGAAAGAAAAAAGAGGAGAGAAAGAGAGAGAAGTCTTGAGAACAAGGGTTGCACTTCCCGCTTCTATCCACGCTGACCGCACAGCGTGCCGAGCCAACACACAGTTTGACCTCCATCAGCACTTGACCGGGACCCACGTCGCCCGACCACACCTCTCCTTTGCAGCCCTCCCCCACGCGCGCCCCCTCGCCCCCTCTTTCTGTGGCTGTCCTGCCCACACTAACAACCCGCGCCTACTCTACCTTCAGCAACCTATCCCTATCATTAAAACAGCTGAACCAGAATAGGTTGTCTCCAATAACCCACCAAATCAGGCAAAACAAAACCCCTACAACTGTGCAACGGCGGATGACACGAACAACAGCCTCCGAAAAACTTAAGTACACCATTTGCAATTTCTTTCTTTCCCCTTTCTTCGCCTATTTGCATTGCCGTTTTTTTTTCACAATGCATCCCAAAGCCTCACTAACAACTGTATTTTTTTTTTTTCAAATATCTGTAACAAGTGTCCGTGCAGTGCATTTTCTTTCCGTCTTTCTTTATCTACCATTCTGGTAGATTCATCGTGTTTTTTTAAAGGAATTTCCATCCCCATTTTTATCCACCTTGCAGAGTGCATTTCTTTCTTTGGCGTTTTTTTCTAAACTCTTCTGCTAGCCTAGTTAGCATAAATCGTTAGTAATGCTTTAAATCTCTTACATTTATGGCGAACTAGGCCGTGCATTTTTCTTTAAATTAACCATTACTTAGCCACTGCTAAAGTTACAAGTATTGCCAATATTTGTATTTTTCTATATTCTTCATTATCTTCCAAGGTATAAAACCGACCTATATCGACGTTAAATTTCAGCATATTTCTAAAGTGCATTTATTTTAGCTCGTTTTAAATATGCATTTTGTGGATATTTTGAATATTTAAATAATTAGTTAAATTTATGCACAAACTTTTCTCTTTCCCGACGCTTCCCACCTATACCACTCTTCCTTTACACTCCCCTATACTATCACTACCATCCTAAAGCCCTCCCTCTCTCTTAAAAAAAAAAACCCCCCCCCACCCAAAAACACCCGTTAAATCCCCCCTTCCTCTCTACCTATTTTCAATATTTCTAGTCCGCTGAGTGTTAAAGTATTTTTGCAGTGATAACTTTATATTTTTCTTTCCGTATCTATATTATTACAAAAACATGTTCCTTGCTCATTTGTATGTTTATATTGAATAACTTAGTAGTATTTTTTTTATTATATAAAGGTTATATTCGTTTATAGTGCGAATGACCTCACTCATGCGTTGTCAGTAACAAGTCAGGTCCGATAACATTGTGATTTTCATCATTGATCCCGTTATCAACTATTATACGACAGATGATGAATAATTACTTCCGGTTGCAATGTATATTATATCTGGAACTAATTTATATAACACTAGCAAATTCACGAATTGTTTTTATGTTATTATTATTAGTTATATTTGGCATATTCCGAATTTATTTCGATAATTATTCCCCTTCTTTATAATTATATTTTTTCTTTAATATTCATGTTCAATTTATCTTGATTTGATTATTGTTTACT
>NW_020868943.1:16753-24253 GCF_003789085.1 Penaeus vannamei
GACACTGTGTATGGTGTTTGTGTTCTTTCCTGATCCATTCTATGGTGTTATGATGCCAGATTTCTTTTTTGACATATTCCAAGGTCTTAGTTTTCCTGGTACATGCCATGGTGTGATGGTGTCTGTGTTATGGTGTATTTTACCTGATAGTATTTCTATAGACTGTTCATATATCTTTTTCTTTCTGTACAAGGTTTTGTTTTACATTACTTTGCATTTTAGATGGATTTGGTTTCGTGTTTTGGAAGAGAAAGCAACTGTGGAACGAAATAGGAATACACACACTAGATAGATAGATAAACACTGATTTATTTATATTTTTTTTCTTTTCTTCCTTTCTTCTTATTTTCTTTTTCCTTTTCTTTTCTTTTTTCTTTTCTTTCTTTCTTTATTTTCTTTTCGTTTCTTTTTTTCTTTTCTTGTTTCCTTTTCTTTTTTTTCTTTTCTTTTCTTTCTTTCCTTTTCTTTTCTTTTTTCTTTTTCTTTTCTTTCTTTCTTTTCTTTTCTTTTTTCCTTTTTTTTCATATCTGATATTTTGATAATCATATACCAGTAAAGTGACAAGAGAGATAATTATTGATATAAAGATGATTTTCGGGTTTATTTAAAGCGAGCACACGTAATCACGAATGAAAATGATATAAAAAATATATAGAATATTGATTAATACATTGGTATCAAAATAATTTCCGCGTTTATTAGGAGCAATCGCAACGTAAACAAGAATTAAAGAAAATATTACGAAAAGACACGTGACGTCCATTGAGGAATATTTCCAAACATCGTATACCAGTAGACTCGCAAAAGCATATCAAAATACAAAAAGAGATTCGTGGTACTTTGATACCACAAGAAATACCACAGAAATGTTGAGGTCTGTTGCGACAATCACCAGAAGCCAAGAGAGAAAAAGTTCTGTATAACATTTTTGATATAACTTTGTGCTTTTTCACCCTCGCTCGTTGTTATGGCTTCTGTCGTATAACAAAAAGGGTTGGATAGACTGACTTTTTGGACTGACTTTTTTGGAGAGACTGACTTTTTTGCTGAGATAGACTGACTTTTTTGGAGAGACTGACTTTTTGGATAGACTGATAGACTTTTTTGGAAGAGACTGACTTTTGGATAGACTGACTTTTTGGAGAGAACTGACTTTTTGACTGACTTTTTGGACTGACTTTTAGACTGACTTTTTGGAGACTGACTTTTTGGATGAGACTGACTTTTTGGATAGACGACTTTTTTGGAGAAGACTGACTTTTTTGGAGACTGACTTTTTGGAGAGACTGACTTTTTGGAGACTGACTTTTTTGGAGAGACCTTGGAGACTTTTTTGGAGAGACTTTTTTGGAGAGACTGACTTTTTGGAGAGACTGACTGACTTTTTGGAGAGAGACTTTTGGAGAGACTGACTTTTTGGAGAGACTGACTTTTTGGAGAGACTGACTTTTTGGAGAGACTGACTTTTAGAGAGACTGACTTCTGTTGTTGGATAGAACTGAACTTTTATATTGGAGAGAACTGACTTTTTGGGAAGACTGACTTTTTGCATGATGAACTGTAGATGTTTTAGGTATGAAACTGTGACTTATTTTAAGAGACCTGACTTTTTGAGGAGAGATCTGAGACTTTGAGAGTTGCAGATTCTGAATTTTTTGGAGAGAGAGTACTTAGACTTTTGGATGAGAACTGGACACTTTTTTGGAGGACTGAGAACCTTTTTGGAGAGAGCTCATAGGTACTTTGGAGGAGACTGACTTTTATCCGGAGCGTAGACTGACGTGATTTGGAGAACTGCTACTTTTATTGGAGGACTGACTTTCTATATTTGGAGAGACCTGAAACTATTATCTATGTTTGAGTAAGAGACTGAATTTTATCACGGAGAGACCGACTTTTCATGATTTATTCGGAGATGACTGACTTTATTTTATCATATTATATTTGTAGGAAGTACTCAGACTGTGTGTGTGTTTTTGATGAGTGTATGTGTGTTAATACCGAGTCGAGTGTATAGAGGTCAGTAGGCTGGCATTTATGGAGCGATTTAGGTCAGAAACGAAGACACACAAGACAAGTGCACATACTACCAATTCCCTCTTCTAGCCAAATACACTTTCCTCTTCGCACTCAACCCCTTTCCCCTTGCGCCTCCATCAACATCACTCCCAATACACTGATGCGGTACAAACCATCAAGGGAAATAATTGCGTTATCTCTATATGCTATGGGGTGGCAGAGGGCGTTGAGAGAAGGATGAGGAGCGTTGGAATGGGTGATGGAATGGGGCGCTCATATAATAAGCGCCCTATGGGGGATGAGAGAGGGAGAAGAGGAAGAGGTGAAGGGGAGGGAGTGGGAGGAGGGAGGAAGGGGGAGGGAGGAGTGTGGAGAGGATAAGGGAGAGTTGAGGAAAGATGAAGAGAGAAAGAAGTAGATAGGCGAGGTGAAGTATAATAAGAAGAGGATAAAGGTGAGCAGGCGCGGACTAAGAGAGGAATGAAGAAGAGTAAGGGAAAGTAGGAGGATGAACAAAGGAGGGAGAGTAAAAGGGTGTAAAGAATAAGGGAAAAGCGAGAGTTGTTGATGGGGGGAAGTGATGTAGTGAACGATGAATAAGGATAATTAAAAACTAGTACCAAAATAGCAGTAAATAATGTTAATGTATAATAAAAAATCTATATATATCATGGATGGCATTTTGATGATTGAATCATAATATGAAAAATAATATGTAATGAGGTATCATCCTATATGAAATCCCACCTAGGATGCATATAGATTAGGTTATTGATTTTAAAAGATATAGTAAAAGTCACCATAATATACCTTTAAACCAGTAGTAATTGGATGATTGGAACCAGAGTATGTAGTAAATTAATGTCATTGATACTCAACAGCAATGATTAACATAATGAACACCACCTAGGCAAATGAAGTTACACTCATAACTAAGTGTCGGACGCGTGTGACGAGAACACTCACACAAATGTTGCCATAGGAAATAATGATCCACAATTTAGGCACAATAATGAAGAAAAATGCTGACCTAATTAATAGATGCTGCCCAACAATAGAAGAAAATGAAAGCAAAATTAATAAATATCACCATCTGGAACCGCACTTATTAGACTCACTGCATCTTCTCATCAGACAATTAATTTCCTGGCTTTGTTATTGGCTTCTGTTTTCATCACAGTGAACAACGCTCTTCGTGCGCGTCATGAGATTCAATCGCTCTGATAAACTAGGTTGATGATCACTACGGATAGATAAAAATCACGTGATGAGCACGATAGCAAAATTCTTATCTAGCAGGATAACTACCGCAATTTAGTGAGTGGCAAAGACTAACGAGGGTACCAAGAATTTTTAACCTGAGGATTTTTAATTTATACTCGATTCTCTGATTATGATATCTTCTGGTTTATTTACTTTGGAGTCCACTCCCACGATCATCTCGGGTTACCCGAAGGACGCATTAACGCGTGATGGTCGATCAGATCCTGTTGGCATCACCATGATCAATCTCATCACACAGAATACATCTTTAGAAATAACAAAACTATACAAACTCTACTGGGTCGCATTCAACGTTTCTTTTCACAAATGGTGCTGGACAAATCCACGAACCGAAAAAAGTACTGCTGGTCATGTGACCTCACGTCATCCCGGACTCACACACTACAAACCACACACACAACATATCAATTGGTAATGCCTGCAGGACCTACTTAATATACTATATATACAAATCCAACATTTAATATGTAAGCTATTATCACAGTACTTATCTAAGAGACACACACATGTCACATAGAGATAAAGACCTATGAAATGACAGAGAATAGAGGATGAAAGGATAATTTATTTAGATTGTTTATAATGACCTTTTGAGTGAAATTAAATTCGTAAATGTATTTACAGTATTGATTGAGGCAATATATATTTGGTTAATACTGATTACTATATAATTGTAGTAATTAATATGCTATAATGCATTTATATCATCTATTAATCTTTATGTCTATTCTTAATCATGTCCTAATCTATCATGTGATGCTCAGATTATTCTGCCACCTGTCCTATGTTATATACATATTCTATGTCTGTCTGTTTTATAATCTGTCCTCTCCTATCTATCTCCATTGGAGCTCTACCATTACTATATTCATGCGTTTACCTGTCCTCTGTTAGCATTATGAATATACCTGTTCTCTCTTTACTCTTCCATGTTATACTTATTACTTCTCTCGATCTTACTATCATCCTTCACATTACCATCTCCTATACAGTATCTGTCTATCTACTTATCTTCCAGCTATATATTACTATCATCCGCTGCGCTTCTGCAATATCTCTTCTTCCTCCAATATTTCATCTTCTCATACGATTCTATGTTCTTACTCTACGATCACATATATCGTGCAATTCATACTATATCTACTCTTCATTGCATATTAACTCTAGATGATATCTCATCTACTATTCATATAGACTTGACTGCGAGTCACTTTGAGGCTATTTCTCTTTACTTATCTATGCGTATAGTGCTCTATTATCATTCGGCTGTGCCCGCCGTCTGATAGCTGTCACTGTCTTCCTCTCAGGGTTACTCTTTCATTTCTCAACTGTTATTTCTTCAATTCTTGGGTATATCTATCTTTCATTTTACTCTTTTCCCTCTATTTATTCTCGTGGAGGGCCCTCTTACTTCCTTCATTTCTTCTCTTCTATGCTTCACCTCAGTCACCTTTTCATCCTATTCTTCTAGCCTTCTATTCGCCAGCTCCATGTCTCCTCATCCTCTCTCTCTGGTGAGGCTTATCTTTCCTCTTCCTTTACTCTTTGTATCTACTCCTTACATTTATCCCTTATTCCCTCATTCTCTTCTCTTCTACCTTTCTACCCTCCTCTTCACACCTACTCACCTCCTATCAAGCCTCTACTATTTCTCTATATTCTATTCATCCCATATACTCTACCTATATCATCATTATACTAATATTTTCTTATCTCAACTTACTATATCCCATATCATTCACACGTACGTGCTCTCTTTATTTCCTATAGTACTCCATATACCTCACTTGATACCATCTACTTATGAGCGCTGACTTCTTGCTCACTACGCCTTGTTTCTTCTTTCTCTTTCTCGTCTTGCTGTTTTCCTTCTCTTCTTCCAATATATCTACTTATTTACCACTGCCTCCCCTTCTCCTCTCCTGCCCTCCTTGTTCTCCTGCCTCTTCCTCTGCCTCCCTTCTTCGCCTCGCCTATTCTAGCTCATTCGTCCTACTCTGCGCTCTATTCTTAACTGCCTCTTTTCTGCCTATCTCTATTTCTCCTGGTCACTTTATATTTATCTCTCTTTTCATTCATCATATTATCTCTCTCTTTCTATCTCCTTTCTTCTCTCCCATCACTATATTCTAATCATATCTTCTTCTTTATTATCACCTATATAATTCTACGTCCGTGTTCTTTGCACTAACGTCTCTCACTCCTCCGCTCGTCTGCTTGTCACAGAGTCAAATCGATTGTCAACCAAAATATTATACTATAATCAATCTAGCATGCTCGTTACTTCATTAAGTGAACGCGTCGGCGTCCGGGGTCGCACTTCCAGCCGGGCGAGGGGCCGCGGCGCCGTCTCAGTCCGCGGTGATCGCCTCGTTTACCTTACGCCGGACAGTGGACCAGCCTCGTTGAGATTACCGAGCGTCTGATTATATTAACGGTAGGACCCCCGTGCGCCCAGGTCTATTCACGCGACTCTACCCCTCCATATCACACACCTTAACACTACATAACGCCAGGCGTTTAGCGTACGAAGTTCTTCTACCACGGACGTGGGCATAATAGTATATACGGATACGCGGAGGTAGGGCACGCTTATTGAAAATATACTCATTACCATACCTCACTCTCCCTCAGTCTCTCTACTCATTCCCAAATATTCGTCTATTTTCGCCATTCGTAACACCTCCGCTACTCTTACGCTTAGCGGCCCTCACTTTACATAGTACTCATTGCTACTTCCTTGCCCTCAGTACGCGCTAGCCCGCTAGCACGCTTAATTTATATATACCATGTACTCATTTCGGGCGCCGCCGCGGCCCGGCCTGAGCAGATAAATTCCCATTACCGTAATTCTTATCACGCTCCCGCTCTAGCCGCTCCCCTCCACCTGCGCTCACGCGCGCCGCCGCGCCCAGCACCGTTTACCTGAACGCTAGTTGCAGTCTCTACACTAGCCTTTATCGGATCACCAACCTGACTCCCGGAATTAACAGTGCTACCCCGCTTCCCGCCGCACTCAACTGCGACCCTCCTACAGCCGCTACAAACGCCCCCACATGCGCCGGCTCCGAGGGCACTATCTACTCTCCATTACCGGTCGGCGCAATACTAAGCAACTCAGCAGGCGCGCTACGCCAGCTACATCACATCTACTCTCTCCATTAATTCATAGATATAGTCATTAGACATCGTATGCCTCGCAGCGTAGACGCCCACTTGACGTGTATCAGCGCGCTAAGCGGATACTGTAGCGATAAAATAGCTAGCCATAGTAGCCGCGCGAGTAGCCACGCTCACTACATTATATGGGTCGAGAACTGACATGCTCATAGAAGTACTACCCTCCAGATGCTCGCTATACATAATTATATCATATATTAACGTGCAATAAGCATCATCATATGGGTACAACACCCGCCAGGGCTAGCGCTAGGTGAGCAACATTATTATATATACTATTAAACTATCAGTAGTATATCCCACCTAACGGGAACGTCCCTATTATCTATGAGCGGCGCGCTCTAACTCAACTAATAAGACTAACACTATACGCTGACTACACATATACTAGTATAGCTACAATTTATATCATATAACTTAGTATACTATACTTAACATCACTGTTACTATAACCACCATCATATATCCTATCATATACATCATATAGCATACTACCTATACTACTATAGTCACATACCTAGTACTATATACAGCTTACTAATCACTAATCTCACCGCATACTATACCACCGCCGTCACTATATACAGCCCTAACTATACCTGCACACCTCATATCAACCTACGCGACTACGCTACGGCCATGCAGCCGCGCTTACTCTGCATCTGTAACTCTACTACCCGCTACGCCCATAATATATATTCTAGCTTACCTACTGCACGGCGTCATCCTTAACCCTATACTTACTCATATTTATACCAGCTAATATTAATTACTATATCACTGTATAGTAGTCGGCGCCTCTGACTTAATTAAACCCTATTGACTAGTCGTATAAGTATATATATACAATATACCCCTAAACAGCCTTGCACATATAATTTACTAGCATAATCTACCCCGCGCTCATATTGATATCTCTTTCCTACATACATACTCATAAATATAGATAGCCCGTATCCACTTTATAGCGCTCCATATATATACATAATTACGGGCATATACGCGTACATGAGCTAT
>NW_020868943.1:53534-56017 GCF_003789085.1 Penaeus vannamei
GTGGGTTGGCCTCGGTGTTGACACATAACAACCAATACAACTTATGAGCTCTTGGCCTTAGGAGAATTTCATGTGAAAATAATGCGCTCTCTTGAGATTGGCGGCAGATAAATCATCCCGTGGGATTCCCCTGGATGGCAAACAGGAAAAATTTAGTATTTGGGGTAAGCATGCCAGGAGGAGGAGGTTATATCATGCGAAACAGATTTAGTTATCTACATATAGTCATTTAGATATTATAATGTTGCAAAACATTAAATACTGTGTGTGTTGGTTGGTGTAAGTGTAGTGTGTGGATAGTGTGTGTGTGTGTGTGTCGTGTGGTTGGGTGTTGGTGATAGTAGGTGTAATGTGATATGTGTATAAGTGTGGTGTGTGATGAGATGTGTGTATATAAATAATATTATATAATATATTCAGATAGTAATTAACACACATCCACACCAAATGATATATATGAATAAAAATGAATAAAATAGTATAACATAAATAAATAGATAAATATAATATATACTTGAGAATATGGTAAAAAATAATATATTATAATAACAAATGAATATAACAGAACCACACGCAACAGGACACCGCTCACTACAACAAACCACCACACACACCAGACATCACACACTACGACACACATCACATCGGGCAATATTATATAATATAATAAGTTATATATTCTATATCTATTATTAGCTTAATCATTATAAATATGTTATAATGTAGGAATGTATGTGTGTAAAATTGCATCTATGTATCGTTCGAAAGTGTATTCATACAACTATAATGTATTGTATGATATAGCATGGTACGTTTGTTATTGTACTTTATGTTAAGATGGTATTGCTGCATATATGTAAATTATGTGTATGTTGTATGTTGTTTGCTGTGTGTTTGTTGTTTAATGAAATTATCATGTATATGTAAAACGATCGGTATGTGTGTTGGATTATATATTGGCGTATGACATTGCTGTACAGTAGAAAATAAGACATGGACACACACGTAGTTTCAGAAGGGAAAGGGATGAAAAAAAATGGGTACTATGAACGTTTGCCCGGCATGAGCCAGTAGAGGTCTTGCCAGAGAATCCGTGAGCGGTTGGTCCTTGGGGCGTTCGGTTTCGCGCCGGGGCGCACACGACGTACCGAACGCTTGATCTCGCGTGGTAACCAGACGATTGACCGAAGGGGGCGATGGCACCCGAAGGGTGGACGCGGAACGGGGACCGGTGTAGGCCGCTTCCACCCACAACAGCACGCCGCCCGCGCAGGCCGACAGGGCGAGGGCCCAACAACTCACACCCGCCACCATTACCACATCCTTCCTCCACAAGCCGTTTTTCAAAGCGTATCGGTAGCAACAGAGGCCGCCCACCGAGAGGCGAAGAATGGCGCCCGCCGAACAACGGGATTTTGAGAGCTAATTTTTGCCTCTTTTCCTTCCCCGCGCCGCCTCCTGCCCTGGCCAATCCTGGGGACACAATGGCCCCCTTTACTGCAATCATCAAGGGCCAGAAAAGAGTTTCCAAAGTCACATCTGTTCGGTCCTTCTGTGATAAAAGAATAAAGTGATTCTGAGTGGGGAGACAAAGGGCCGAAAAAGGTGATTTTAATTGGCGAGAGACTCAATAGATCACGAGGGGAGAGGAGAGGGTGAGAGAGAGGAGTAAGGGGGAGGAGAAGAGAGGAGAGAGATTGTGTGTGTTCGTTTGTGTGTGTGTGGTGTGTGTGTGTGTGGGAGAGAGAGGATTGTGTGTGTGTGTGAGAAAGGAGAGAGAGGAAGAGAGAGAGAGGAAGAGAGAGAGAGAGAGAGAGAGAGAGAGAGAGAGAGAGAGAGAGAGGAGAGAGAGAAAGAAGAGAAAGAAAGAAGAGAAGAAGAAAGAAAGAAAGAAAAGAAAGAGAGTGAGAGAGAAGAGAGAGAGAAAAAGAAGGAAAAGAGAAGTAAGCAAAAATTAAGAAAAGTCATAAACGACGTTAACAGAAAAAAACAATATAAAACGATTATTATCAAATTTACTAAAGCGAGGAAGAAGACAACACCAATAATACATAAATATAATATATCATCAGTTAATATACAATCGATCAAAATATAAAATACTCAACAAACAAATCAATACATAACAACCAAACAAAAGAGAAAAACATCGCACAGAAAGAAAAAAATCACACACAAATTTATAAAAGAAGAGACAAAAAAGCAAGGAAAAAGAAACAGACAAAAACCTCATAAAAGACCAAAACTACGTCATGTCATCTCGTCATCACAGCAGGGCATCACACCGCATCATCACTCAATCTCATCTCAAAGCCTTAAAGTTGGTCGACCAATCACCTCCTTCTTGCGAATCCGGTTGAAGTGAGAGAATACGCTATTGGTGTGTTGTATCTTCGCTCGAAGGGTATGCTGATGAGCTGAGAGGGGGATACAAGGAGAAAGGGATGTTGGCCAGAGGGAGAGAGGGCGAAAGGTGGGTAATA
>NW_020868943.1:70679-85679 GCF_003789085.1 Penaeus vannamei
TTATCGTTAATGGGTCGTTAGGTCGTTTCCAAGTGTTTAGGCTTAGTGAAACTAAACTGCTTTCCTTAGAAAAAGATAATTTTGGAAAAAAAATAACATCTAAACTAATATATTAATGTTGGAAAAAAATCTAAACTAAGTTCATTTTGGAATAATTCATGAGATATTCATTTTGGAAAAAAAAATATTATATTATTAAAATAAGATCGTATAGAGTCGATAATGCTTTTTCTTTCTTTCTCTTTTTCTTCTTCTTCTTCTCCTTCTTGTTTCTCTCTCTTTTTCTTCTTCTTCTTCTCTGAATGGACAAGCCTATAGACAGGGTATGAATATCTTTTTAAAATTATTTTCTAACGAGGCCTAACGAAAACTAAGATAGGATTCAAAGGAACCGGAAATAAGAAGAAATACATTAACTGGCAACTCAACCCGTCGAAAGATTGGCAATCCGAGCACTAGATGGCTCTCGACTCGGGTTTGTTCCGTCTAATATGCTATAATGAAGACATAAACAGTGATATGGTGCTAATAACGTTTTCCCGGAGAAAGCTGTGTGCCAGTTCACAATGTTCCGTTTCTTTGTAATAGATTGTTCTCGTAATACACAGTGTTCATTTGTAAACTATGTTCTAATTATTTAAGAAAAAAAAATCCTGTTTATTATTATTTATTATTTTTGTTTCATTTTCAGCCGTGCACTTCCCATTACTTAAAAGAACAAGATTATCCATTAGGCATTTCCAGATTAAAAAAAAAAACAAAAAACAAAGTTAGGAGGTAAATAAAAACATAATACCGCTCCTGAACAAAGCAAGTACAAAAATAGGAGGAAAAATATTAAGCTTTGTAAAAGAATAAAGTGAAATTGACAATAATCTTTTAACACTTTAAGGTACAGAGGAAATGGTGGAGGGTCTGGGGTGAATATAATGCAATACACGTCATTTTGGTTAAAATACAATAAGGACAAAATTCATGAAAGAAAAGAGAGAGCAAGAGAAAGAAGAGAGAAAAGAAAAGAGAGAGAAAAAAGAAAAGGAAAGAGAAGGAGAGGAGAAAGAGAAGAGAAAAGAGAGAGAGAGAGAGAGAGAGAGAGAGAGAAGAATAATGACACTTGTATTAGTGATCCTGTATCTTGACATATAATATGTTTTACTAGATAATAAATTTATGATTTTGACAGAACTGGCAAACAATATCACAATTTTTCATCAATAGCAAATATTTGTTTATTGTGCTTCATGATGTTGAATATCATTAAAAGAGGCGTATATTGTCAGGTTCAGGGATATTATATAGAAGATATTACTAAAATTTTCAGTTATGCTTCAGGGAAGAAAATTTATTTTTCATTGTTTTTCCTATTTTTACTAATACCTATGCATATACTCATTATGCTTCTATATTCGTTAGGAGAAAAATTTGAATGGAGTATGATCGATACAACATAATATATATATATATATATATATATATTATATATATATATATATATATATGTGTGTGTGGTGTTTCTTTGTCTCTCTGATATACTTTTTTTACACTTCTAATTTAAGAAAGTTGAGCTTCGGGTGTAAAGTATTAATATATAAAAAAAATATATACATGAAAAAAATGTTCAAAATGATAAAAAATGTAAACAAAAAAATGTCCAAAATGATAAAAATATAATCCTTTCAAAATTGTTTAGATATAAGATATGCATATAAATACATGCATATAAAGAAATGAAAAAATGTTCAAAATGTAAAAAAAAAAAAAAAAAAAAAGAAAACTATTAAAACGGGACGAGCACAATGACACGTTCAAACTAACAGAAAATGAGGCAATTAAGATAATTTTACCGGATTACGACACCGACTTCGTGTCCACCAACGCTGAAGATTCACTCACTAAATAATGACATTTTGGAAACTCGAGAAGAACAACGAGAAACTCAAGAAGATCTTCACCATAATTAAGAGAGGATGTATAATGAAGACAGCGATGAAGGTCGTAGATCGAAACGCCGACTCGACGCAGAAAAGAACTATGAAGGAGAAGAATAAAGAGAACCGTCGAAGAAACAACATAAATCTTTATACTCGGATAAATAAACCAATATTTGTTTAACGTGCTTCTTTTATTGAACAGTTGATGATATTGTGGTACATAAGGGCGAAGATCGTAGCGTAGCCATGTCCGGCGCAAACGGTTTTGTATATCATAAATTAATATAACGAATAAAGAAAGTAACAAACGATATTTAAGAACACTAAAGTAATTTCAAAATAGTTGTACAATGTAATACCTATACAAAATATGATTACTGGTCAGTATGAACGATTCTTATACATGTTCAATTTATTAATTTATGTGTACAATGAATAAAAGTTAAGGTACCAAGATTAGCCAAAATAACTACACAATGACGTCACAAGTAACTTTTAGAGTACCCAACAGATGGCACTCTTCCGAAATTCGAGGACTCCTCGAATTTTCCTCCTCCTCCTCCCTCTCTCCCTTCCTTCTTTTTCCTTCCTCTCCTCCTCCTCCTTCTCCTTCCTCCTTTTCCTTCCTCCTCCCTCCCCTCCCTCCCCTTCCCTTTCCTTCGCCTGTTGTACTTAGCAAAGTTTTCCCGAGTCGAAATGTTTAGTCTTTGGTCGGGACGGTGGCACTTGTTTCCCGTTTTCTACCCGTTTTCTACTGAGCTTGAGGGGGAACTCTTCTATTATTAACGGTAAGGGTGGAGGTTAAGTGGTGCTGGCGGATTTTTGCATTTTCTATTTCTTTTCTTCTATTAGGAGAAGGTTTGCATGTATCAGTAATGCTCTTGCGTGTTGGTTCTTCGGGTTTTGTATTAAGTGCTCGAAGTGCTTCTAATATATATATATATATATATATATATATATATATATATATATATATTATATATATATATATATATATAATATATATATATATATATATATATATATATATATTATATATAAGACATATATATATATATATATATATATATATATATATATATATATATATATATATATATATATACATATATATGCACACAAACCATAATAAAAAACATTAAAAAATCAATACACATTCACTCACCAATCCCGCCAACACACTAATTCCCTTCAGTTTTTTAAAGAATAACAAAGATCATAAACCTCCAAGCACCACCGCCGCCCCCTCTAACCCCCCCTGTGTAAACCTTCCCCATATTATTATTAAGAACCCCCAAACCAACCCCCTCACCCCCTCCCCGGCCACGACACACCCGACCACAAAACCCGGGATTTGGAGGCCGAGCTGTGTACACGTGTCCTAAGGCTTAATTAAAGGGTTAAATAAGTGATTGTCAGAGGCCGATTCGAGGTTCTGAACCGGCAGCCTGCGGAATTGTCGTGGGGGGGGGGGGGAATTCACGTTCGAGTCTCTCTGTCTGGTTATTCGGTGATTGCGTGGGGTGATTTTGGATTCGTTGTGTGTATCAGTGGATAGTGTGTGCCCGTCTTGTGAATTCTTTGCAATGGCGGTGGGGGTTCGAATCCCTGCCAGAGAGGTTATAAATTCATGATATCAATGCGGCCAGTGCATATTATTCATCTTTCACACACACACACACAACACACACACACACACACACACACACAACACATATATATATATATATTATAATATATATATATATATATATATATATTATATATATATGTATATATATATGTATATATATTATATGTGTGTATATATATATATATATATATATATATATTATATAATATATATATATATATATATGCATATTGTATGTTGAACACATTTGTGCGTTTGCCTGTATGCATGCATGAACTGTTTACATACTGTATGTATATGTAGTGTACACATTACAAGCTCGAAAGCGTTCCCCAGCCCACATCCGAAATGACACGACCGAAAAACACGACCAGAAATGACACGACCGAAATGAACCAAAAAGGAGAATCACTCACCCAGCGATTCCTTCCCCAGCACGACCTCGCTTGACCGTACAAAAGCAAAGTCACTGCCCGTCCCTTTCTCGTTCTCATTCCCAGTCGCCCACTCTGGCCGCGCGACCCATCCGCCTAGCAGGCAAAGAGGAGCAGCCGGTCTTTTCCTTGCTCGCGTGTTTACTTAGGGAAATGATTTCATTTTCTTGTTTTCTGTTCGGAGAGAGAGATAAGGGGAAAGAATAGAGGAAGAGGGTGACGTAGAAAAAAAGAGTGAAGAGAGACAAAGGCAGGGCAAAATGAGGGGAAGCGGGGATAGATGGATAGATAGATAGGTAGATGAGAAGTGGGAGGGAAGAGTAGAGAGAGGAGAGGGAAGATAAACAGGAAGATAAACAGATAGAGAGAATTGGAAGCGTGTAAAAATTATTCTCTTTCTTCTCTTCTCTGTCTCTTTCTCTCTCTCTCTCTCTCCCAATCTTTCCCCTTTTCTTACAGATTTTCTGCTTCATATTAGTTAAAAAATTCCGTTTTTACACTCGTACCTCTCTCCCTCTCTCTTCTTTCCTCCTTCTCTCTCTCTCTCAATCTTTCTTTTCTTATAGATTTTCTGCTTTCTGATAGTTAAAAATTCCCTTTCTACGCCTCGCAGCGTTAATGCACCAGCCAATGGGACAAAGATTAGCTTTTAATGGATAGGTATTACAGTTTGACTTTTGACAGTGCAGTTATACAGACAGAGTGACGTTTTCATACCTATATATATATATATATATAATATATATATATATATAATATATATATATGTAATATTATGTTTATTATATATGTTTAATATATAATATTATATATATATATATATATATAAATATTATATATATATAATATATACACATTCACCAGCACAACAACACACACACACACACACAACAGAATGTGAGGTACAAACACAAGCGTGTCACCACACCACACACACACACACACAACACTTCAACACGACACACCACATACAAGCACACACAAGCATGACACAACGCATACAACACAGTTGCTGAACACACTAACAGAAACCACACACAATGCACACAACACTATATGATGTCATACATAGTGTGTGTCATGTGTGTATGTGTGTTATAGATGTGCTTAGTATGTAGGTTAATATATATATATATAGTTATAGTTATAGTATGTATATATATGTATATATATATTATTAAANTATATATATATATATATATATATATATATATATATATATATATTATATATATACACACACATTCACGCACACACGCACACCACACACACACACACACACACACACACACACACACACACACACACACACACACACACACACACACACACACACACACACACACACACACACACACACACACACACACACATACATATATATATATTATACATATAGTATATATATATACATAAATATATATTATATGGTATAATATATATATACATTATATAATATATACATCACATAATATATATATATATATATATATATATATTATATATAAACATACATATATGTTTATATATTACATACAATATAGCTATACATACTTACACATGCACACATATAAACATTGAAAAATATCACACAGCATGTAAAAGAAAGACACGGATATGTAAAACTCCTTGTTGTTCCTTCCTTCCCTCTATCTTTTCCTTCTGTCTCGACCTCCTCTCCCCCCCCTCCCCCCTTCCCCTCTCCAGTTCTCATTAGGGAGAGCGTCTAATGAAGGCAACAGTCGAAGGCGATGAAGACGGTTAGTGTAGCAGGTGGTGTGCAGGGGATGGGTCCTCTCTCTCTCTCTCTCTCTCTCTCTCTCTCTCACGGGGTCTCTCCCTCTTTCTCCTCTCTCTACTCTCCCTATCTCTCCTCTCTTTTCTCGGTGGATCTCTCTCTCTCTCTCTCTTTCTCTTTAGCTTCCGAGGTAAGAGGTTAGTTCTGTGTATCTCTTCTCTACTCTCTCTCTCTACTCTCCTCCTCTCTCTCTCTCTCTCTCTCTCTACCTCTCTCTCTTCTCTCTCTACTTACTCCATCTTCTCTCTCTCTCTCTCACGGGGGTCTCTCCTCGGATGTTCTTAGAAGTTCGTCTCTTTCTCCTCTCTCTTCGTTGGTATGGCGTGTAACTTCTCTACTTTCCTCTATTTCTTCGTTCGAGTCGTTCTTTGGACTTCACTCTTCTCTATTTTTATCTACTTAAGTGTTTGTTTGAGAGTCTCATCTGTCTCATCATCTTCTCCGGCTCTCCTCCGGACAGAAGTAGATACGTTTGGAAATGGACAAAAGATAATCTCTCTCTCTCTCCTAATCATTACATATACACTGTTGACAAATAAAGAGCTGTCATATTAAAAAAAGGAATAAATGGATTGATACATACGTAAAGAAGAAAGGGAAAGAAGAATAAAAAAAAAAAAAATACGAAAGAAGGCAAGGTGATCATAATAAATTCATCATTTGAATTTAACAGTAAGAAGGTGAAAATTAGCTCTTAACAAAACTGGAATGAAACTAAAATAGCTTAGGAGAAAATCCAGAACAGGTTTTTAAACTTTTTGTGGATATTGAGACTACGGAATAAGAATGATTTGGTGAGGAATAGTATCTTTCTAAATGTGTAACTAAACGATAATTAAAAAAAATAAATCTGGTAACTATATACTCTGTCTACTTTTCTTTTGCAAGACACTGTTGGATAGCCTGATTCTTTATTACGTTTATTGATAGAGAATGGAGATGAGATGTTCTTTGCATTATACTGACTTCTTGCGTCTGTTTTGGTTGCTGACTCGATGTTCTGGTGGACTGTTTAATCTTTGTGTTGTTCGATGCATCCCTCGTTTAGTTTTGTTTCTTGTATGTTTTTTTCTGTTTTCTCGGTCTCCTGTAGGTGTTTCATCTTTCTCGTGCTGCGGTGGGCTCTTTCTCGTATCGTACTCTAGGTGTTGGCTTCTTTTCGTACCTCTGTTCTGTCTCTCTCATCTCTCTCGTCTTCTCCTTAGGTGTACTACTCGTGCTGCGGTTCATTCTTCTCTTCTCTCTTTCTTCTAGCCTCTCTACTTGCTTGCTCTCGATGCTCTCTCATCTTTCTGCCTGTGCGTTGTGCGTTTCCTGCTCTCTCGTGTTGGGGTTTGCGCCTCTCTTCTACCCTTGGGTTGCTGGGACAGGTTTCCTTTTTTCTCTTTGCTCTTCTTCTCTACTTCATTCGAGATACGAAGATTTTGATGTACTGTGGCTACATCTTTCTCTCGCCTTTCTCCTCTCACTCCTGCTCTACTTTCTCTCTTTCCCTATCTCTCTTCTCCTCCCTCGGGCCCCCTCGTCTCTGCTCTCTTTCTCTCTCCTCCTTTCTATATCTCTCGGCGCAGTCGCCTCTCTCTCTCACTCTCACTCCCCCCTCCTCTCTCTCTCCCTGCCTCCCTCCCTCTCTCTATCTATCTCTACCTCAATATTCTTAATCTTACTCTCTCTCTCTCTCTCTCTCTCTTCTTTCTGCCCTGATTTTCCTTTCTTCTCTCCCTCCCTTCTCTCATCTTTCTATTTTTCGTGCTTTTCGTACTTTTCTTTTCTACCCTGCCTCGTGCGCTTTCGATACTGCCTCGGTCTTCGCTATGCTGCCTGCTCTCTCCTTTCACCGTCTATCTATCTATCTATCTCTCTACTTACTCTAATATATGCTTGAGAGTGGCATTACTTCTCTTCTTCTTCTGGCTCTCGTCCATGACTGTCCGTCCCTTCCCGAATGCCGTTTGTTTATATATATTTATTGTGAGACGCGCGTAATTAGTCAACGGCTTGTATGGAAAGTATCATGCTGGTCATGTGTGTTGCTGTGTGGGGCCAGAGTGCGCGGGTGGATTTGCTGTGGGCTGATGAGCCTCAGTCATTTCCCCTGAGTTCGGGATTATCTTACGGATGTATGGTGGCATTGTACGGGTGCAGCGCCGAGTTTAGTTGGATGTCGGTGTTTTATACATTGTGTGGGTCTCGATGGTGTTATGTGATTGTTTCGTATGTGGTGAGTGTTGTTGTTGTGTGAGTAATAGCGACTAAGTTGTGTGTTTCGTTTTCTGATCGTTTTTTGCTCTTCTTTATCATGTTCTCGCTTCGGTCCTTACTCTGCTTTGTTTTTTCTTTGTCGGGTTGCACTCTTTTCTCTCTGCTTCTCTTCACGTCCGTGTCCTGCGTCTCTCTTCTCTCTTATCGTGCGTCTTTCGATTTGCTCTCTCTCGTCTGCGTGCTGCGTGGCGCTTTTCTCTACTGCGATTGCATCTCTGCCCGGTCTGGCGTGGGTTGCAGTTATGTTGAGATGTAACTTATTGTATGGTTGAATAGTATCCATTATCATTATAGTATTTGATCGATCATTATTGATATTGTTTATCGGACTAAGCGGGAGTGATCGAGTGTTATGTGGTGTATGCGACAGTATGTTAGTTAACTGGTCTGTTCCGCGACTGTGTCTATATCAATGTCTCTATCACCATTACTCATTCACCAAATACACATATATAATATATGTATATATTATGTATATTTATATAATATTATATATTATATGTGTGTTGTTTTGAGTTGAGTTTGTGTGTTGTGGTGATTTTTTTTTTGGGTGGTGTGTGTGTGTGTTGTGTGTGTGTTGTGTCTGTTTAGGTACTTGGGAATTGTGGTGGTAGTCATGTTGTGGTTACGGTGTTGCTGGGTTTGATTGTGGTGAGTGTTTATGTTGTTTGTGTGTGTCGTGTGTGTGTGTGGTGCGATTTTGTGGGGATGTGTGTGTGATGTGATGGGTGTGGTGGTTTGGGTAGGTTCGTTCTGTGGGTTAGCTGCTTGACTTGTGTGGGCTCGTGAGTAGTGTGAGCTGGTCGGTGTGTGATGTCGTCGTGTGTGTCTATAGTGATATATTATATTATATTAGAATTGTATGTTATTTTGTCATAATGTGATTTATTATTTTGTGTTGTGGTGGGTGGGTTCATTTGGATGTGTATACTGGGTTTATTATGCTAAGCGTATCATAAGGATGTGGTCACGAGTACAAGATTCACTTTATGAAGACGTATGTCCGTGAATGGGTATGGCAATATTTACACACCTTTACAATAAAAGCGGATTGGGGGGAGTCAGTTTATCTCTTTGACGGTGATAGGTATAATAAATAAATCTTATACTTGGTAGTGAGAATAAGTCACATATTATATGTTGACTGAGAATCATAGATTCCGATTCGCCTTAGGAAATACCTATGCGAGAATGTGAGATATTTATAATTAAGAACTCTCCATATCCGCATGGCCATGTGTCTATACAATTGATATATACTATTGTGACATCTGTAGTTCTCGGAGTTATTAGAGTGATGGGAAGCAATATAGAGATCCGTTTCCTTATGGGTATTGGACTTATCGTGTAGTTCTCGAGATTATATTATATTCCGTCTAGTCTCTCTCAAGGGTATAATGATAGGTGTAGTTAGGTTTTGGCCAATCATCATCTTGGTAGACTTTGGTAATAATATATTATATATTATATATAAGTACCAGTTGTCACATATATATTTTTGGAAAAATTATTATTATAGATTATGTATTATTGATTAAGGGACTCATAATCAATAATATTTAGTAAGCTTATTAATCAGATAATATTACTTACCCTTTTATACATAATTAATGAATAAATAATAGTAATACGTTATACAGCTGTTATTTTCTCGTGGATTAAAGATAAACTGAAAGATAAAGATATAGATGAAAATTAAAGTAAAATCAATGTATGCATACCATCTGATTGTCGGTCTTGGGATGGTGGCCAATTTTTCTTCTTCCTGAGATAAATATCTATGGCAGATGCGAAGAGTACAGTGTGCGTCCGTTTTCTTATCGCGCTCGATTCTGTTATGTTGCTGCGAATATTTCCCATTTGTCTCTGTTATTCATCATTTTTACAGGGGATACCCTCGAAAATTATTGGAGTGCTGGGACAGAAGTTGGATTCCCGCATCCCTTTGCCATTTGTAGGAGAATGAGAAAAGAGAAAGAGAGGGTTTAAAGAAAATTCTTGATTAGCTAGTTTGGTATATGATTATAAAGATATTGACTTGATTTTTGTTTGTTTACGTTAGAGAGTATGAATAGCTACAAAGGGGGAGAAACTGAAGTAAGGCGGAAGGATAAGGGGTAACTATATAATTGTGAATAATTAACTGACATAATTAGTTTGTTGTTTATAAGAATGCTGTAATTTTAAATGGTCGTGTCTCTGCTGAGTGATGTACTGTTACTTCAGTTTTAGAGGTGTTAAAGTGCTATATTTTTATATATATTATTTAGTATTTTATGTTATAACAAACTGGATTGTATTATATACGTATGTGTGTGAGTGTTTGAATGAATAAGTTTATTTATATTATTTTAAACTTATTGTGATAGATAGGTGGTTTTTTATGTAATAAATATATAATATTTATAATTGAATGTGTAATATAACTCATTAGTACCTTTGTGAAGAAAAATTACTTATTATATCTGAATAAGATGTTGTTTGCATTTTAAGATAGAGAGCATTGCAATTTAAACGTTTTCTTTAAGTGGTGGATTACAGGTACGGTGTCGATTGTTGTTATCATTGTGGTTTGCTTATTTATGGGGTACATGTTTTGGTATATATCGTGATTTGATTTTATTATTACATAAATTCAGCAGATACTACTCATACACAAACACACATCAATTACAAACACTAATCCAACACATTATAATTATACTAATAATTATACATTATTATATGTTATTTTATATATGTCAATACAATATTATATATATATATTATGGTATTGATATATATTATATTATATATATATTATTAATATAGACATACTATATATGTTATGAGAGAGCAGATGAGAGAGGAGAATTGGTGAGTTAGTGGATGAGAGGAGAGAGTGAGATGAGAGAGAGGAGTCGGAGGAGAGAGGAGAAGGGAGAGAAGAGATTTATGATTCGGGGATGGTGACTGGATTTTCGGAGGAAGGTCGGGGGAGGGGATTTGGCTTTTTTTTCTGTTTGGTGAAGAGTGGAGAAGGAGGAGAGAAAAGAGAGAGAGGAGGAGTGGCAGAAGAGGATGATAGGCGGTTTGGGATATGTATATTTTTTTTTGTTTGTATTTGTTATATGTATTTAATTTATTATTATTTATTAGATATTATTATTTTAATTATTTTATATATTTTGTATTTGATTATTGTGTGTAGAGACTATTTTAGTATGATTGTGTATATATGTATATATTTTTTTTCTTCATAAAGTATAGGTATTAGTAAAATTTACTTTATTATGTATATTGTATTTAAGTATGTATGTGTATATTATAATTATTTGATATATTGTTTTTATTATACAGATATATATCTGTATGATGTTGTATATTACTGTATTACTGGAGGAGAAGAGGAGGGGGGAGAGGGGGGGGAGGAGAGGAGGTAGAGAGGGGAGAGGAGAGAGACAGAACAGACAGATTTATATGTATATATGAATACATATAATATGGAATAGATTACAAATACATTATTTTGTCTTTTCTTTTTCTTTCTTCTTTATTACACTTTAGTGATCAATATTGCGTCTCGAAGACGAGGAGAATTGTAATCCAAGAAGTTAAATTGGAATTAGCAATTTTTTTTTTGTGGTATAACCAAACACTTTTGGTCTTTGAAAATGATCCACAACAAGAAGAAGGAGGGAGAATCACGAGAGGATGGAAAAGATGAATCGAAGAGGAGATAGCGCGGGTTTTAGGATTGCTTAACGAGAGCTGGTAAAAACTGGACTGAGAAATTTGTGTGGGAACGCTTAATTTACAATTACGGAAGAATAAACTTCAAAGAAAAAAGAAAAAAGTGCGGCCTGAGAACGGGGAGAAATGCTGGAGTGCACGCCAAGAAAAAAATAGGTGATATTTTCGTGAACCTTCTGAGTCAGGGCTTAATGAAAAACTAGATTGAGCAGACGCGACGAAGTCGTTAAGATCAAAGGCTCTATTTATGCATGTGTCTAATATATTATATATATTATAAGTTATAATATATATATATATATATAGTCTAATCATGATCGTTTGGCGTAGTGCGCTTTCCACGGATACTATCCATCTATATACGATAGACAGAGGAGAGAGAGAGAGAGAGAGAAGAGAGAGAGAGAGAAGAGAGGAGTGAGGAGCGATACCGGGGGAGGAGGGGGAGAGAAGAGAGGAAGAGAAAGATGAGAGAGCGAGACAGAGAAGAGAGAGGGGAGAGAGAGAGAGAGAAGAGAGAGAGAGAGGAGAGAGAGGAGAGAGAGAGAGAGAGAGAGAGAGAGAGAGAGAGAGAGAGAGAGAGAGAGAGAGAGAGAGAGAGAGAGAGAGATGCATGCAAATCCGCATACACACACATTAAACCTTTCTCTGTTATTGTTATTGTTGATAATAGGAATCAAAAGAACTGGATTTTACTAGACTAATACATACAAGATCAAACTCTATTTAAGTATATATATGTATTATTTTATCTTCTTCCTTTTTGTCCATCCATGGGAACAGATCTATGTACACGCTGCGATGCATTGCAACCTGCAACCCTCCATCACCTAATGGTCGTCCATCTACATTGTAATTAGCCTGGCACTGTGCCATCTGTTGCCAGCGATGGTTTACTAATCGCGATAGCTTACCTGAATGCCACTCTACTGACCCAGCTAATCTACCGACCCTTGGCATGTATAAGCCGTGGCACTGTGCCAGTTGCGATGCACTTCTGACCCGCAATAATGTTTTAACGGCGATGCCAATTATGCAGCGGGAATTCTGATCAACAGTTTGCACGGAGTCAAAGCACAGGGCCACGCTTGGCACTCCATTAGGCCTATTAATCACAACACGAATTCGGCAATTTGTATCGTTCGTTCTTTCTTTGCTTTGCGTGGTTCGGTTCGTTTTTTTTTTTTTTTTTTTTTTTGTTTTTGTTAGCTTTGCGTGGTTCGGTTCGTTTTTTTCTGTTCATTCCTTTGTTTCCAATTTGCTTTTATTTTCCTTTCGTTTTGTGGTAATTTGGAGGTGTAGAATATTATTTGGATTATTCTTGGCATTGTCTTGTTTGATTTAAAATGTATTTTGTGCGAGATAGATCTGTTGATGGGAGATAGATAGATAGATAGAAATAGAGATAGAGATAGAGAAGATAGATAGAGAGAGAGAGAAGAAAAAAGAGAAGAAGAGAGAGAGAGAGAGAGATAGAGAGAGAGAGAGAGAGAGAGAGAGAGAGAGAGAGAGAGAGAGAGAGAGAGAGAGAGAAGAGAGAGAGAGAGAGAGAAGAGAGAGAAGGAGCCAGTGACGGAGAGAGAGGGGGGAGAGGGGGAAGAGGAGGGAAGGAAGGAGAGAATGCGAAATGTTAAAGAATAAGAATTGATAGATAGATAGATAGATAGATAAGATTAGAGGAGAGAGAGGAGAGAGAGAGAGAGAGAGAAAAGAAGAAAGAAATGAACTATGAGTGAAGACAATTCCAAAACCAGAAACCATGGACAAATAAAAAAAAAAAAAATAATAATAATAAATAAAATCATAAAAAACAGAAAAAAACACACATCACAACAACAACAAACCAAAGTCGACCTCTGACACAGTGCCCCCTCAGTGCCGAGTAAGAAAGTGCCTCCAACAAAAATGCCCAATTAGTAACTCAAGTGAATCACCTTCTTTTATTTTTTTTCTCTCTCCTTCTTGAAAAAACAAAACACAAGTCATTTTGAAATCGTAATTATTATAAGCAATGTCCAAGGATCCGTAAATTTATGTGGGTATTGTATGAAAGTGTATTTGATGTAGTGAAGGGGAAGCGTTGTATGATGTAAGAGTTTTTTTAAAGAGGTTTTCAAAATTATTATGTTTTAAAAGTGTATGTGGATGTATGTATATATTGTTTGGTATGATTGTGTCTATTTGTTTGTTTGTTTGGTCATTAATTATATCAGTATAATAGACCTATCATATTATAATCTTATTCATAAACTCTATTATTATTATCATATTTTCTTTCTTTCTTTCTTTTCTTTTCTTCCTTCTCCTCCTCCTTCCATCCTTTCCTCCTTCCTTCCCTCTCTCACTTTTTCCCTTTCTTTTTTTTTCCTTCTTTCTTTCTCCCTCTCTTCCCATCCTTCTTTCCTATCCGTCCTTCATTCTTTTCTTTTTTGTTTCTTCTTTCTTACTTCCTTCTTTTTCCATTTCTTTCTTCCGTGTATTTGTGTCATTATTGCGTGATTCTTTGACGTGCGCCGCCCAATAGTTCCCTTCGTGCTCTTTACCTTCGCGAACTACATCTCTCCAGCTCCATTCTTTCGTTCCATTCACCCATCGCCCATCCAATCCATCTATCATACATCTTTCCATCCATTTATTATCCTTTCGTTATCATCTATCTATCTATGTATTCCCATCCACACATAGGCGATGCCACGCCGCGATGTTGTGCAGTCGCCACGCCACAGGCCTATCTGCCAGCGCCTACTTCGTAGTCGCCCACACATCACGCATTCAAAGATCTACGCCATCGATGACTTCCATCTTACCGAGCATTTCGATTAAAAACCCACAACCAGTACATATGAGTCGGAGCATGTAGCATTAATCATCACAGCGTAATCATGAACACACTGGATATGAGCGCTCTCATCGTTTGTCTAGACTATGATCACTACAGGTGAGAGCATTATACAGCGTGGACGACGTGGACGAAAGTGGCGTTATATTTGAGTCTCTGTCGATTCAGATGACTCATCACAATATCCAAGTTTCCCCTGAATTGGGGATTGAAGAAAACGGAATAGAAAACGGAGGTCACAGCGCAGGAATGATGATCGGTTTCAGTGTCTATTACGTATTTGTTTGTTTATTTATTTATTTTTCTCTTTGTTTAGGAAGTTTGGTATTTTGGAAGGGTGGATTTTTGGTTTTTTGTTTGCTTATTCTTGT
>NW_020868943.1:90679-105679 GCF_003789085.1 Penaeus vannamei
CTGAACGACCACATTACCCTTACACACATGATGGGTCCCAGGGCAAACCAAACAATATCATTGTTTTTGGTAAATATATATATATATATATATATATATATATATATTATATATATATATATATATTCGTGCAACACGAAATGAAAAGGGTATACCATAGGATTTTTTTTTTATAAGCCCGTGCATGTGTGTCTGTCTCTAGAGTTAGCGTGTACATGTATATTTAAAATTAACATGGATGGTTCGAAAAATGAAGAATAAAATACAAAAAAGACTTAAACATAAAATCGAAATGATATCGTGTGTCATAACAAAATGACAGAAAGAAAGAGGGTGACAGTCGGAAGTGTGTATGTATGTGTGTGTGTGTGTGTGTGTGTGTGCGTGTGCGTGTGTGTGCGTGTGCGTGTGTTGTGTGTGTGTGTGTGTGTGTGTGTGTGCGTGTGTGTGTGTGTGTGTGCAAAAAGTTTTTTTGCTAAAAGGAACACGCCATTGCTTTAAAAGTACCACGAACTGCGTAAAGAAGTGAGAACTTATGTTTAAGTCCAAGAAAGAAAGTAAATTTTTTAACGAGGAAAATTTAGGTCAGTGTTTCATATTGCGATTAAGTTAGAAGAATTTAGTACTATATTTTAGAAAGGGGGCATTATTATTATCATAATTAATCACCACCATTGTTACGTTTAGTATCATCACTATCATTATAATTATGACTATCACTGTTACTTTTATTATCATCATTATCATTGTAATTATGCCTAAAATCATTACTATTTTCATTATCATCATTATCATAATAGCTATTACTATCATTGTTATTTTATGTCATCATTATCATTATAACTATTACTATCATTGTCACTTTTATTATCATCATTATCATTATAATTACGACTTAAGACCATGATTATTACTATCATTGCCACTTTATTATCTACGCCTAAGACCATGATTATCATCAGTATCCCATTTTTTCCTTCTTATGCTCTTCAATTCACGACAAAACATTTTTTAGCCATTTGCACTTTTAATATTTATACCATTTATACCAATATGCATTTTAAACTTTCATTTATCATTCCTACGACCTCCCGTTGTTTTCTTTCGTTAAGAAGAAGAGAGAGAGAGAGAGAGAGAGAGAGAGAGAGAGAGAGAGAGAGAGAGAGAGAAAGAAAGAGAGAGAAGAGAAAGAGAGAGAAAGAGAGAAGAGAAGAAAGAAGAAAGAGAAAGAGAAAGAAAGAAAAGGAAAAAAAGGAAAAAAAAAAGAAAAGAAAAAAAAGAAAAAGAAAAAACAAACAAACAAAACAAACAAGAGAGACGAAAAAAAAAAAATTGCAGGAAAGGTGCATGTTCTTCCCTTTAAATCGTCAGCCTACATTTGCACAGAAGAGGCCACGAGACTTAAATATTTGCTTCCACATCATGGCACATTTTCAACATTCATGCACGGTAAATAATGCAGCCATTGTCCATTTATTCTAGACCGTGACTAACACAAATCCTCCAGCATGTTGCAAGTGTTAAGACTTTCTCATTTTTATTAGGACTCTTTTTTCTTATTAGGACCATTTGCCCAAAAGAAGAAGAGAGGAATATGTGATAAATTATCAGCCAAAAGAAGAAGAAAGGAATATGTAATAAATTATCAAGCAAGTGTGTCTAAATATGTAGCTTACTTGGCAAACAAATGGAATATATTGTGTAAATAAAAAGGTTATATTGTTTATTATAAATTTTAAAATCACTTGGTATGATTTCTGTTTTTCATTTTTTATTTGTTTATTTATTTCTATATTATTATTTATTATTGATTGATTACCTTCTCCCCCTTTTTCTCTTTGCTTTGCTGTTTAGTCTTTCTCTCTTTCTCGTTTCCTTTTCCCTCTTTTGATTCTTCTATCTTATATTTGGATCTGTTTTTTCATTTCTTCTTTATTCTTTGTGTCTTCTTTATTCTTTGCATTATCTATATTCTTTGTTTCTTTATTCTTTGCATTATCTATATTCTTGTATCTTTGCATTATCTATATTCTCTTTATTCTTGCATTATCTATATTCTTTGTTTCTTCTTTATTCTTGCATTATCTATATTCTTTGTCTTCTTTATGCATATCTATATCTATATCTATTTCTTCCTCATAAAGATAATTATTAGAAATGTACCTGTATTTTTTTAAAACGATATTTGTCATTAAAATCATTTTTCATTCTATTCGTCTTTCCAAATGTTCTTATGTTATACGAGTGTGAGAAATTTATGCAGATATATTTTCTGCGAATTTTAATATTTAAGACTGCAAAAAAAAAAAAAAAAAAAAAAAAAATGCACGTATTGAGGGCAGTGCAGCTCTTGGGAAAACGAAGTCGTATTTTATGCAAAACATTTTAAAATATAAGAACACTGCACAGTCAGTATGAAAGCCAATACACTATACTGTAGGAAAAACTGGATTTCTCTTACTTCGCAATAGCTATTTTTGAGAAAATCGAGTAAAATAGCGTCGAAGGCAGAGGATTTCAATAAAAACAAACAATAAATAAGTTGCATTTAGATTTCAACAACAGAAATCATTTGTGAATTTAAAGTATTAATATGTCATCTACTTAGTAGTCCGGGTGAGTTGCCAGTTATTTTATTTACTTGCATAAAATACGCTATAGTAACGAGGAAAGCGAGATGGAAATGAGCAGAAAGAGACATGCAAAAAAAAAAAAAAAAAAAAAAACGCTAATCTGGACATGCAAAGAGCAACAGCAATATCGTGCAGGTATAGCAAAAGACAGACACGCAATAGTATACTTGTCCTGTGCTTGTCCTAATGTAGGGACACCCTCTTAACATGTCCATTATTGATACGAAGAAGAAGAATTGAAGACTTGGGGGAAAATACGTAAAACTTGGAAAGAAATATGAAGTAAAACGTATTTTATGAAAACTGTGTTGATCATAAGTGATAAGACTTTCTTTTTTTAAGTAAAGAGAGATAAACTGTTAGACTTTTTGAGATAAAACACGATATTAGGGATTTTTTTATGATCAAAAGAGGATCTACAGAGAACAGTAGAAGGGTATGAACAAAAGAAAACAATGAAAAGGACAGTAAAAAAGAAAAAAGAAGACTCAATCAAGATAACAATTAAATAAGTATGGTCAATAAGCTTCATAAATTAAAAAAAGAAAACATAAACTCACAGTCCTGGGCACAGTATCCCTAAACAGATCGATATTATTACAGTCTATGCAGATTAGGGGCTTACTATGTTTCAGACTTTGCGAGAGATCAAATGTCAATACAGGGTCACATAGAAGAAGAAGAAAAAGAAGAAAAAGAAGAAGAAAAGAAGAAGAAGAAGAAGAAGAAGAAGAAGAAGAAGAAGAAGAAGAAGAAGAAGAAGAAGAAGAAGAAGAAGAAGAAGAAGAAGAAGAAGAAGGAAAAAAAAAAAAAAAAAAAAAAAAAAAAAAAAAAAAAAAAAAAAAAAAAAAAAATATTATATATATATATATATATATATATATATATATATATATATATATATATACGGTATATATATATATATATATATATATATATATATATATATATATATATATATATATATGGTGTGTGTGTTGTGTGTGTGGTGTGTGTGTGTGTGTGTGTGTGTGTGTGTGTGTGTGTGTGTGTGTGTGTGTTTCTGTGTATGAGTTCATTTATTAATTCCTTAATGCATTCACAAGCACACCCCGTGCGAATCAAAATGTTTATCCCGTGAGCGGGTCACCCAGAGAACATTTCCTCAAGAGAAGGAGATAGCAAAAGACACACTTGAAGTACAAACTCCAGACGTGCTTCCGGAGTCGTGTTTTGAGATAAGATAAGAAGCTCAAACTCTATATTTGAGACATCTTTATATTCGATGAGATACGTTGGCATTCAGTTTTGATAGCGCCTACATTATCGTTGTGATTAAATAGCGGGGGCGGATCGGTTAAAGAATTCAGTCTGCTCTTAATAACGTGTGTGTGTGTTTGTGTGTGTAACCCAGCTATATCTATATCTAATTACTATATGATACATATATATAATCTTACATGTTTGTCACATACGTATCTTCACACATGCATATACATATGCATATACGCCTGACCATTGCTTCCTCTGTTCATTCCTCTCTTCTTGCCTCACCAGACATTAGAATGTTGTGTTGTCTATCTCTTCCAGAAGAACTATGTACTCTTGTAACGCTTCCTTGTTCATCATCGTTCGTCACATGCTAACAATGTGACTTGGTGCGATCTTTAAACCAGTGTATAGGAGATCAGGCAGACTCCCTGCGGGGAGCCAAGGAGCAACACCCCGCTCCGAGAAGCTGCCGCACTTCAACATCTTATTCAGTAAAGGAGTCAAGACATCTTGGTTGTCTACCTTAAACCCATAGCTCGCCATCTACTAACTCTTGTAGGACCCAACATTTGGGCTCTTATAGTGAGTGTGTGTGTGTGTGTGTGTGTGTGTGTGTGTGTGTGTGTGTGTGTGTGTGTGGTGTGTGTGTATGTGTATATATATATATATATATATATATATATATATATATATATATATATATATATTATATATATATATATATTATATACTCTTACCACCTCCATCTCCATCAAGCAAAAATGAAGACACTAGAAACAATAATAAAGACACTAATAACGACATTTAGAGCAACAACTCATTCTTGTTTACGAAGTCGGAAAGTATAATCATAAGGAAATATGCTAATTTAAACTGAATTAAGAAAGGCCTGGAAGCGATAGAACGTCTTACTAATTTTCTTACTAGTAAAATGTAGATTACTGCTTTAGATATAATAAAAAGTGATGATAATATCAATATCAATAATAATGAAAATTATCATAAGGAAATTATGCAAAATTAGTACAGAACAAAGAAATCCTCATATACTATAAGCGATTATAATATCAATATCAATAATAATAAAAATAATCATAATCAAATTTCGCGATATTTCTGCAGAACAAAATCCGCGTGAAAGAATATAAAGAAGAAAATACTATAAGCGATTATAATATCAATATAAATAACCTCAAAATAAATAAATATAAAATCACAGATAAGCCCACCATAACGTAGCTACGAAACACACAAAAAAATAACACACTACAAATATTTAACATTACTACATGTTTACATTAGTTAGGAGGTCAAATTTCCCTAATGGTACTCCGCCCCCAAAACACATTGTTCTTCCGCAAACATCGACAATGTTAAAATTTGCGAATTTAGATGTGCAGATTTGCCAAAAATGCTAATAATGCAGGAAGGTCTGGGAAGATGGATAATAATGATAAAAATGGCAAGAATTTCAAGAAGGACTTAATAGTAAGGAAAAAAAAGTTTTTAGATTAGCTGGATTGGTGTGATTATTATCAATTATAATAATTATTATTATCCAATCATATCATTGATTTAATATTGTATGTGGGTTTTTTTTTATGAAAAGGAAGTGAATGAATGAATGCGTGAATCAACCAATTCATGAATAAACGAGTGAATAGACAAATAAGAGGAGAGAGAGAGAGAGAGAGAGAAAGAGAAAGAGAAGAGAGAAAGAGAGAGAAAGAGAGAAAAGGAGAAAAAAGAGAAAAAAGAGAATAAAGAGAGAAAAAGAGAAAAAGAAAGAGAGAGCATATCACACGCAAGCTCGTGGCAACATGAACTCGCACGTTATACTAATGGCCCCGACTTCATATTCTCTCTCTCTCTCTCTCTCTCTCTCTCTCTCTCTCTCTTCTCTCTCTCTCTCTCTCTCTCTCTCTCTCTCTCTCTCTCTCTCTCTCTCTCTCTCTCTCTCTCTCTCTCTCGCTCTCTCTTCTCTCTCTCTCTCTCTCTCTCTCTCTCTCTCTCTCTCTGTGCGTGCGTGTGTGGTGTGTGTTTGTTGGGTTGTTTGTCTGCTTCTTCTCTCTCGCTCTTGCTCACTCTTTCTCTTTCTGTCTCTCTCGCTCTCTCTGTCTCTCTCTCTCTCTCAAAAATGGAAAGAAAAGAAATGAGCCTACACACCTCTTCAGAACCTATTTTATTTTTAGCACAGACTCCTTTTCAACTAATTTCATTTTCCTTTTATTCTAAAATGTGTGTGTGTGTGTGTGTGTGTGTGTGTGTGTGTGTGTGTGTGTGTGTGTGTGTGTGTGTGTGTGTGTGTGTTGTGTGTGTGTGCGTGTGCCCGGATCCTCTTAAGATTTATAGATTTTTGTCATTTTAACAAACATTCTACTTCTAATGATAATAATAATAATAATAATAATAATAATGAGAAGGAGAAGGATAACTAAAATTATTAAGATAATGATAACAGTAATGATAATGGTAATAACAAAAAACAACAATAAAAACAATACAAACAGCAATAATGATAAGGATAATAAACAAGGGAACATTGATGATCATCATCATTGTTATCATAAAACAACAACTATTATTATAATGACAGTACCGACAATCATGAGGATAATTATGTTAAAGATATTAATCGTAATGACCTTATCAATATTAATAATAATGAAAATGTTAATGACCATAATTGCAATAATAACAATAATGATATATTTTTTTAATGATGATTGTATCAATGTTAGCGAAGATGATGTTGATAATGATCAGAATAATAATGAGGAAAAATGATGATGATAATGATGATGAACAATATGTATGATGTTAACAGTGACATAATGATGCTATCAAGAAGAGCAGAAAAAAGCAATGGTAATGATAATGATAAAGAAAAATAATGGCAATGATAATGGTGTTAATGATAATGATAAAGAAAATAATATAGTAATGACAATAATACAATAATGATAATGATAATGATGATAATGATAATAATAACGATTATGATTATAATAATAATAATGACGATAATAATAATAATAATAATAATAACAATAACAATGATAATAATAACAATAATAATAATAATAATAATAATAATAATAATAATAATAATAATAATAATAATAATAATAATAATAATAATAATAATAATAATAATAATAATGATAATGATAATAATAATAACAGTAACAATTATCATTATTATTATTATCAATACAATTAGATAATGATGATAATATTAGTAATGGTAGTAATATAGTAATGATAATGATAATTATAATAATAATTGTAATAATAACAATAATAATATAATGATAAGAAGAATGCTAATAATAACGATACTGATAATAATAATGATAAAAATAATAATAAAAATATCATTGATAATAACAATAGTAATAATAATAATGGTAATAATAATGATAAGGATAATGATAACAAAAAATAGTAATAATGAAAATAATAATGATAATATAATAATAATAATAACAGCAACAACAATAAAAATACCTATATCAACAATAATACTTGAGCAAAGGTACAAGATGTATACTGAAAATAGATAAAACATAAAACCTCAGTGCAACGCATTCCTTGCAGGAAAATCCCACATTGCAAATATTTAACATTTCTGCAAAGATCAAACTATATTTTGCGGACCCCTCCCCCCTCCCCCCCCCCCCCGCCAATTCACGAAATCATATGCCATCATGCAAGCTTCTAAAATATGTAGATTCTCGAAATTCTGTGTGCTTTTGCTTAAACATCCGTATCAGATTTAAAAGTCTTTGAAAATAACTCGAAAGTGATTTAGAATTATTTTAAGATAAGGACGTTTGTAAACACAATCTAAGAGCGTGATAGAGTGATGGGAATTAAAAAGATAAATAATTAAAGAAAGAAAGAAAAAAAAAAGAAAGAAAAAAAAAGAAAAAAAAAAAAAAGATAAAGACAAAAAAAAAGAAGATATATCTATAAATTGAGGAAACAAAGGAATGAATGTGTTGTCAGAGATCAGAGAAATGAGATGAAACGAAAGAAAAATAGATCAAGAAAGAGAAAGATTAAGCCAGCACGGAGAAAGAATAATATTTGCAAGACACACGCAAGGTGCAGCAAACGCGTCACCCTTTTCGCGGAAAATTTGCACAAAAAGTCGTCCATTAGAAGCACTTTTAATAATAGAACATGCATTTTTACACTAATATGTACTTATTTATGGTCAGTAATGAAGCACTTTTAATAATAGAACACGCATTTTTACACTAAGATGTACTAAAAGATTTGCCTTATTTATGGTCAGTAATGAAGCACTGCATTTTTACACCTGAAGCACATGCATTTTTACACTAAGATGTACTAAAAGATTTGCCTTATTTATGGTCAGTAATGTAAAAAGTCTACATTATTAAGTTTCAGCGAATGTACTAAATACGTCACTTTGTACAGGGAGTTTACACGAGAATTTTCAAACTCTGTCGATTTAAATGTTACTTGACCTTACATACACTTAGATTTGTGACTTTACAGGAATGTAAAAAAATATCTGGAAATTATTGTCTTTTAAAACTGCGAGAGAAAGAAAAAAAAAAAAAGATTCAGAGAAAATCTTATACTAAGAATAAGTCTTCCTTTATCAGATATTCACGTTTACGGATTACGTAAGATATTTCTTTGCGTGAACGATTGAGGAGAGAACATAGAGGAAAAAAGAGGAAATAGAAGATGATGATAATGATAATGATGATGATGATGGATCATGATGATGACCATGATGATGAAGAAATAGAAGAAGAAGAAGAAGAAAAAAAAAAAGATAGGAGAGTGTACGGAAACAATTCTGGCAAAGATTATTATTACATTCAAATTATTTGATGTTGCTGAAGTATGGATGGAAAACGGTTGTTCATACTAGTAATGACGATAATGATGTCACTCATAACAGAAACTATTAAAGTACTATAACCCTTGCGACTGCTATAACTCCTGTTAATACTACTGTTGTTACGACAACTACAACTTCTGCTTCTGACAATTATGATAAAAACAATAATAATGATAATAATCATGCAACTACTTTATCATAGGATGAAAGGTAATGGTAGAGCATAATAGCAGTAATGATAGCAATGATAATGATAATCATCATCGTTTATGATAGCGATAATGCTAATCTATCTAACCACACACACACACACACACACACACACACACACACGCACACGCACACGCACACGCACACGCACACGCACACACACGCACACGCACACACACACGCACACGCACACCACACACACACACACACACACACACACACACACACACACACACACCACACACAACACACACACACACACACGCACGCACGCACGCACACACGACACCGCTTGCAATATCGCAACCTGATACCGCATTGAAATCATCCAGGACAACACGGATATCTCCAATAACAGAGATAATCTAGATATCATTTAGAATGTAATGTAATGAAAGATATCATTTAGAATGTAATGTAATGAAAGATATCATTTAGAATGTAATGCACCTGCTGACGTACAAAGGCCATGTTAACCCATTTTGCAGAACTATTGTCATTCATAAAATCTACAAATAATGAATTTTCTTGGAGAAAAATGCATAATACACAGCAGCAACACGCACGAAAGATCTAATTACAGAAGGAGAACATACAGGAATACAACGTCCTTTTATTTAGCGTTTAACATGACCATTGTTGCGGGGACTATTGTCAATTCTTCACTAGTTTCGTCAGAGGAGTCAGGTAGCCAAATTTTAGCCTTGAATAATGATATTTTTTTTGTGAACATGACTGTGTTTTTCTCTTTAATAAAGATTGACAAACCATACTGGGAAAAGTATTAACACCCTGGTATAGAATTTTATAGAAGTTAGGAATGATTCAGTTATGAATGAGGAAAGATATATATATATATATATATATATATATATATATATATATATATATATATATATATATGTATTATATATATTGCAGATTTCTTATACAAGATTTGTTTGCAGTGCCATTAGCTATTTGTGTTCTCTCGGAAAACACACACACACACACACACACACACACATACACACACATACACACACACACACACACACACACACACACACACACACACACACACAACATACATACATATATATATATGTATACTGTTTATAATATAAAATTCAGATCAGCCCTATGATTGGGCTCATTTTCATTAATTTAAATCACTATAAAAATTACAATGATATAACAAAACTAATTATGAGCACACAAATGAATTTCATTGGTTTTTTCAGTTTACGATTTTAAAGAAATATATTTTTTATGAATATGAGTACAAAAATGTAGTTTGCTAATTTCTTGCATTATATATATATATATATATATATATATATATATATATATATATATATTATATAATATATATATATATATTTTTTTTTTTTTTTTTTTTTTTTTTTTTATTAGCTTTTTTCTTTTATAAATTGGTAATGAATTCAAACCCTTTGTGGACACAGCCCCAGTAATCACTCACTGTAGATGTTACTCCCCCCCCCCCACACCCATCGACCCAAGCAAAAGTGGGCGGCAGACTAAGGGTATCGGTATGCACGGGCGTGCTCCGGAGGGACTTACCCCGCCCGCGTGAAGCTGAAAAGACGCACACCAAGTCACACCAAGTAGTACAGGTTTTAGCTTAAAAAAAAAAAAAAAAAAAAAAAATACCCTAAAGGTGCTGTCACACTGGCACTTTTTCCGTCAATTTCTTTGACAATTTTATTTAACATAAATACAAACATTCTCGAATATAGCTCTTGATTTGACTATGCTTGGCTGAAAAAAAGTTGACGGAAAGGTTTTCAGACGGAAACGATCATTATCGTCTGACTGGAAAATCGACATTCGCTCAAAAATGGAAAAAATTCAGAAAATTGTAAAAAACAAGAAAAAAACGGAAAAAGTGCTAGTGTGACAGCACCTTCAGTCTGCAAAGGCCAATTGTGATGATAAGCCTGTCTGTCTATCCATAAAGACGCATATTTTGGGAACATCTAAACAATAACTAATCACACGTGTTATATCTTAGCTTAACAGTGAATAAAAAAAATCCTGTTTCAGTTACTGCTCAATAATATCCCTCGAATATTGAAATTGATCTGCGTCACTAAGAGAAATATTGTGTGTACGAAATACTGTAAACTTCCTTAGCGCTTTATTGTAGAACAAGTTAGAAGTCTGTACTGTACATGGTTGCCGGTGAACCAAAGTTATACACACACAAACACACACACGCACACTTACAACACACACACACACACACGAACACACACACACACACACACACACACACACACACACACACACACATACATATATATATATATATATATATATATATATATATATATATATATGTATATATATATATGTGTGTGTGTGTGTGTGTGTGTGTGTATACATGTATGTGTGTATGTATGCATGTATATATGTAAACACGCACACACACTCAGTGACCCATATGAACACACACACACTATGACACATATGTGTGAACACACAGACATACACTCAGTGACCCATATGAACACATACACACACACACACGTGCACCGAACTCAATGACACATATGGATACACACACACACACAGTGACCCATATGAACACATACACACACACACACGAACTCAATGACACAAATTAACACACACACACACACGAACTCACATATGAACACACACACACACACACACGAACTCAATGACACATATGACCACACACACACGCGCGCGCGCAACCTCCTTCCCGAGGCGCGGGCACCCGACGTCGGGTCACCAGAGAGGCAGAAGCGAGAGCGTCTTCGGCGAAGCAGCGTCTGGGAGCCTCATTCAGAAGACACTCGCGAGTCTAGCAGCCTCGTCCGGCTCCAAGGCTCCTTCAAGGGGAAGGAAGACGTCGGAGGTTATTAGCACAGAGTTTAAGGAGACTTCCTCCAAGATGGTGGACCGTCTGACTCTAGATCTTTCTAGAATCAATTCTATGCCGAGGAATATCAATATATTCCTCAAGGCCAAGGTCTAGCAGCAGGAGGTTCGCTTCGTCTTGGATACTGGAAGCCGCTTCTCTATCATCAACAGCCGCTTCGTGCGCTAGAACCAGATCCAACTGACCCGAAGGAACACCATTACTTAAGCCACACCGTGAAAATCGCCGGAGAAGCCCCAAGTGCCACTCAGCCTGAGAAAAGGCGAATCGGCGCCGGAAACAGCATGCAGATTCCTTGTGCTTTTGACGTCCTCGCGTTGGATTTCCTCACCGACTTCCAGAGCGCCATCGACCTCGGCGCCGAAGAGACGATCACGGTCAAGAGGAAGCCCCTTGAGCCGCAGGAGAAGGATGTGAAGCCCTACCTGGATGAGGCTCTAAGGGCCGGCGATGGCAAAGCCTCCCGCGCCAGGTTCTTGGTCGACGCGGGTGGTACGACACAAATTAAATGGAAGACGGCGCAGCAACTCGCCTTACAATAACTACAGTCGTATATACAGCGACTAATACTACAGAGTGAAGGACAAAGGTCACAGCAGTTGTAGGAAAACTGTTCGCGGGTCCTGAAGGATGTGAGCGCAGTTAAAAGAGAAAAAAAAATATTTTAGGAGACAAATCGCTGAACCAAACAGTCATTGACCTCAAGGAGTGGTGGACCATGACATCCGAAGCGCCAAGGGTGACGTCACGCTGCCATTTCCTAAAGTAGTGATCGTCCTGCGTTGCGTTTCCTCTGGACATCGATCTCACATTTTGGTGGAAATTTGTACTGATTGCGGATTTTAGTATGAAAAATAAAAAAAAAAAGATAAATAAAATGAATGAAAATACATATATATATATATATATATATATATATATATATATATATATATATATATATATATATATATATATAAAAGAGAGGGAGAATACGAATATTTGCCACTCCTCAAAGGCGAAGCTCTCCTTCCCCGCCCATCCTGCGTGTACCTCCGGGCGTCCCGAAGGAGGGTCTCGCCCCCCACCCCACCCCAACCCCCCTGGGCGCCCCAGACACGCCCCACCCACCCCCTCCCACCCCGTCACGTCCCGCCTCGCCCTGACGTGAGTTGAAGTGACTCGCGGCGGCGGCACAAAGGCCCCGGATGAGGTCATGGCTTCCCGAGGAATCTGTGGCGCTTCTTCCTCCAGGACTGAAGCCGCCCTTTGAGGTGCGGGCGCAGGACGTGTGGGGCGGGGGAGAGGGGAGAGGGGAACTCTCTCTCTCTTGCTTCTGTCTCTCTCGCTCTCTCTCTCTCTCTACTATATATATATATATATATATATATATATATATTATATATATATATATATATTTATATATACATATACATTACACACACATATATATATATATATATAATATATATTATTATATATATATATATATATATATATATATAATATATATTAGTATATATATATATATTATATATATATATATATATATATAATATTATATATATATATATATTATATATATATATATATATATATATAATATATATTATATATATATACATATATATATATATATATATATATATATATATATATATATATATATATATATATATATATATATATATATATATATATATATATATATATATATATATATATATATATATATATATATATATATAATATATATATATATATATATATATATATATATATATATATATATATATATATATATATATATATATATATATATATATATATATATATATATATATATATATATATATATAATATATATATATATATATATATATATTATATATATATATATTATATATATTATATTGTATATATATATATATATATACATACATATATACATATACATATGTATATGTACACACATACACGTGTGAGTGTAAACCAGAAAGAAAATAAGACCAAGCAAGGGAAGCACGCACCAGAAAACTCGAAAAGAAAAGAGAGTAAGAAAAGAAAGAGAGAGAGAGAGAGAGAGAGAGAGAGAGAGAGAGAGAGAGAGAGAGAGAGAGAGAGAGAGAGAGAGAGAGAGAGAGAATCGTTAGATTATTTACGACACGTGGAGGTACTTTACACAAAATCTAAAGGAGGAAGAAGCATTTTATAATGATACGAGAATATTTGATTGGAACAAGAAAATTATTCTTTTTTTTTCCTTTCTTTTAGCATAGTTTAGCTAACAGTGTCAAGGTATCAGCCATTTTGTGGAACATGTTATCAATAGCATCTTGAGATATGTTTTTAATTTTATTTAATTGAGATATTTCCTTCCTATAGAGGACGAGTGTTGATACTAATAACTTTATTATTTTTTTTGTTTTTTTTTTCTGTCCAAGCAACTCTTTCTTCCGAACCTTTCATCTATTTTAGTCTTTCTCAATATTTCTATTTGCTCTTTGATCCAAGTTTTCAATCTCTTTTTTTTTTTACTCTATTTTTCTGATTCTCCAGAACTTTCGTCACAATTTTCTCAGACTCTCTGTCTCACAAACATCTATTTTCGTCGTCTCTCTTTTTCTCCCGTTTATTTTTCTTCTTCTTCTTCCTTCTAGTTCTCTTTCTATTTCTTTTTGTCTTTCCCAGACTTCTTGGTCTCTCCCTCCTCCGTTTATCTTTATTCTTGCATTCCCTCCCTTCCAGTATTTCACATTTCGTATCCTTTTTTTGTTTGTTTGTTTATCCTTTGTCTCCTCCATTGTTCATTTCGTCGTTTATTTCTATGAACTTTATTCATCTCTATATCATGCATAAGATTATTTTCGTGTAAATCATCATACATTCTGAAAATATAGACATTGAACTAAAACGTTAATTTCACCAGATGAATGATACACAGGAAAAATTTTATTGTATATTTTCTTTCTTTTTTTTTTTTTTTTTTTTTTTTTTTTTTTTTTGCGTGCAGGGTACTACTCCTACGCTTCAACAGTAATCCCATTGTCAGTTTATTTATAACACTTTGCCTGAGGAATTTTTGTCGTCAAGGAAAATCCGATTATCCGTGTAAGGTTTTGTAGATATAA
>NW_020868943.1:145837-153337 GCF_003789085.1 Penaeus vannamei
TATATATATTTATATATATAGAGAGAGAGAGAGAGAGAGGAGAGAGACGAGAAAGAGAGAGAGAGAGAAGAGAGAGAGAGAGAGAGTTGGAGAAAAAGGAAGACCGACTAAGGGAAAGGAGTGCAGAGAGATTCATCCCACTATGCAATGCTCCTCAACAGAAATGATGACAGTGAAAAAATATAATGAATTTTTATTTTGGTCAAAATATTAGATAAAAGAGGAATCTAAACCTTAACTGAATATAAATATTTAATAGCACCTCTTGATACTATCTAGATATATTACATATAGCTTTAGTTCACCTTTACACTAAAAGACACGTTTCTGTGCATACATGCGTGAGTGAATGTACTAACACCACGCGCGCGCGCGCGCGCACACACACACACATATGTTATGTATATATATATATATATATATATATATATAATATATATATATATATATATATATATATATGAATATATACTGATATATATTATATATATATATAATATATATATGATATATATATATATTATAAATATATATAATATATATATATATATATATATATTATATATATATATATATATATGCATAAGAATTGTGTGAGAAAAAAGGGAAAGAGAAATGGTGAGAGAGGGAGAGAATTGAGAGAATATCAAGAAATATTCATTGATTTATACTACTGTATAATATGTGATTAAAAATGATTATGCTTCGAAAATTATGTATCTGCAATTATACAACTTAAAAGAACATCTGCAAATGTGATATAGTAACCGTGAATTTATCCCAAGACACAAAGTGGCGCGATGGGTTAAAACTTATCAAAAGTAATGAAATACGAAGATAA
Source organism: Penaeus vannamei (assembly GCF_003789085.1). Lineage (NCBI taxonomy): Eukaryota > Metazoa > Arthropoda > Malacostraca > Decapoda > Penaeidae > Penaeus > Penaeus vannamei. The sequence goes on from NW_020868943.1 coordinate 146,679, forward strand.
ACATCATTTATAAAACATCAAAAGACGAAGTTCTTTTATCCTTCCAAAATTCCGTGTTTCCGCCTTATTATAACCAAACCGAATAACAAATGAAAGCATAAGAGATTAAAACCAAAACCCAAGTTCAGGCACGGTTCGGCCTGACCTCGAATCCCAGTGGTCGAGGAGGTCACTCGGTGCGCCGCGTGTTGGGTCACGTATCAAAGAGAGAGAAAGAGAGATAGAAAGGAGTAAAAAGTGTGTCTTTATTCCATCGATTGGGGGGCGTGTCTAATACTTTCTGTATCAGTGTCTGCGTGCCACCTGGCTTAACGTTTCCAGTCCGTAACCAACTTACAGGACCTCCTCCTCTTCTTTCTATCCATCTATCTATCCTCTTCTTTCTATCCATTTTTCTATCCGTCTGTAACATATCGACGAGAAGTTCTTATAATTCTTTGTATTTCTGTCCATTTTAGTCTATCCGCCTATTCTTTTTATCCATTCATCCATTTTGCTATTCTTCTGTGACATTCTTATAAGCCTGTCTCTTCCTATCCTTTTTTTTCTATAAATCTATCCATTTTTCTCTTCGCCGGTAACATACCTTTAAGTTAATTTCTCCTTCTTCTTCTCTCAGTTTTCATGCCCTTATTTATAGACAATTTCTCTTCAAGTTCCGATTAGACCATTGCATTTTATTCAACAACACGCTAATAAATACAAGCGATTTACTGTGAAACGTAACAATCTTTTACCCTGAAACGATCATTTATTTCAGTTAATTTGGAAAGTCTTCATAGTGTGCAACGTATGAGTGATCAAGCATTTAAATAGATGCTTTATGCAGTAGTGACAAATGGTTGTGCAGTGAACGTAGATCGGCTAAATGCAAGAGATTCTATTTTGATAAAAACGGTAAATGATTGTTTATTTGCATCTCACAGGTAAATTTGATGCTCGCGTGTTTCGAGTTGAAATATGTTAAAAATAAGTTTACATGTGATGGGCGTTTAACATCTTAACTGAAAGAAAATAATCAGTTGCCGTTTTTGGACGCGCCACCTTTGAAGGCCATCTAATTTCTAATTAGTTTTTTGGTCAACGAATTTGAATCTTTTTGGTACAAATGGTTTTTGGGTAATTTTTACATGATGTCACCCATAACGTCATGAACTTTTTGGCGTCATTTGATGTGACTTGATAAGAGCAGTCAAACAGTACAGTTTGAAGTCTTAAAAATAAAACAGTATCCGCCAGACCGGAATTCGAAATCGTCGTATCTCAATTTTCAGTCTCTGAAATGTATACAGCAAAATAAAGTTCAGACGATTTGCTTTCCTGAAAATTCGCTTATTTCTTGCTCAGAATCCGTCTTTCGAGTCAAATTTCGCATTGAAAAAAATATATATCTGAGGCAAAAATGTCGATACTTTACGACGATTGTTACGATGATCGTTGACTTATAAAGTAGTTTGATAGCCTATTACACCCGCCGATGGATGGTCTCCAAGGCAAACTTCCAAAAAATCGTGTAGGTCTGTTGTTGTTTTTCTCTCTCTCTCCCCCTCTACCCCTCGGCATTTAGTCTGAATTATTGCAAAAACAAATCGGTGCTCTAATTTCCAAACCATTAGCCGGTTGAAGTTTTCACTTGACACACTTCTTTATATCATGCTAGAGTCCCAATAAGCCAAAGGGCGTCACGTGATTATATTTGAGAGTCGAGTTATGGGCGTGGGAAAAACGCGAAAATGGCCAATTTTTCCATATTTCTTATTACTGCGTTTTCGGGTTTGGGGCAACCTTTGCGCTTGCCAGTGCATTTGATAGATACCATTAATTTTATTGATCAAATTACTAAAAACTTTCCTTTACAAAATATTATCTAACCAGCACACAGCCTCTGTTAAAAAAGACCACAGGTATATTAAACTACCATATAGGGTTAGTTTAAGCTTTGAAATTAGGAAACAGCTAAAATCACTATTGCAAAACCATTACCCCCAAATTAAATTCACTTTTCTCTTCTCTAACACTAACAATATTGCCAGATTTCCAAAACAACCACTGAGATGTAACTCAGATATGTATTCTAACGCAGTATATTTATTTACCTGTCCTTGATGCCAAACTTAGAGCACAAAGACAAATCCGTCAGGACTGGCCTCCCTCTGAGCAAACCATCGTTCTCAGCAATAAGAGAACACTCAACTTCACTCACACCCTTTCCGTAACACTGATTCTATCCTCACACTCCTCCCGCTTAGAGTTTATTATCTTTTATCATTATTTTATTATTTTTTTATTTTATTATTATTATCTCAGTATCTCAGAATTCCTGATTATGCACAAGATAAACCCAAAACTTAATCATTCAACCACCGCAACCACCTTGTTCACCCAAAAGACCTTCCCTCTCAACCAACACACACTTTGGTATAGTTACCCTCATCTGTATGTTTAATTTATGTATATATATTATTTTCTTCCATTTATAATTTCATAGTTATTATTATATGTATTCACTTGCCTTGCAGTTACGTATATTGCTTGTGCTTACCTTTCATATATTTGAACCATGAATACGTAATTATTATTGACTATTTGAATTGTTCTCTTTGACAGTACTGATGTTCCTTCAAAATTTCTAATAAATATGAAATTCTTCACGATTGTGTTTATCTACCAGTTCATCTTTATATGTGTGTGTGTGTGTGCGCGCGCGTGCTTGTGTGTGTGTGTTTAAGTGTTTTGTGTATGTACATATACATATGGAGAGAGAGAGAGAGAGAGAGAGAGAGAGAGAGAGAGAGAGAGAGACAGACAGACAGAGGTGAAGAGAGAGAGAGGGAGGAAAGGAGAGAGGAACAGGGAATCAGACAGCAACGAGGAGCGTGTCAGTATTTTTTCCCCCTAAGTCATAAATCATTGAGAGAGGTAAACGTCAGATAAATCCATCGCAGAAGCCATGCATCAACACGCACGATTTTTTTTCCTTATATTTTTTTCTTCTTCTCCCCCCCCCCCTTACGTCTTACCTGGTGTGATGTATGCTGAAAAGTTCTTTGCCGTGAAATTTTATAATGCATGCAATTGAATTTATATATGAAGAGGTAAGTATGTAAGTATAGATAGATAACAATTGTAGATCATTGTGTTGAAGAAATTATTTACTACAGAGAGAAGAAGTGAAAAAAATCAATCAACACGCATCTTAATAATCAAAACATGAATAATGAAGAGAAATCGATTTTGATAAAGTAAAAACAGAAAAAATAATATCAATCCTATTTTTAAGTCCTTAGATGTAACAACAATGACGGTAATGTTTTGAATCCAAAAATAAGAAAGTATATATTTATTTGTTCGTGACTAATTTCTCGTCTGTCTAAAATCCTGTGAAAGTCACTGTCCATTGATTATTTCCACTCAATCCCTGTCAAAGTAATAGACAGTCCCAGTTCAGGTCTAATTCTGCCTCACAATCAATTTTAAGATAAAGAGAACCCCAGTATAGATAACTACACCATTACTACACCATCCCTATCACGATGATAAAAATAATTCGGGTTAAGTTGCCCCAGTGGAACAGCTGCCCGGACTATACCCCCAGAATATAGTCGTTATTTTTAGTTATTTTAGGCTAGGCGGTTTTATACCCGAGGTTTAAGTTAGGCCAGTTTATACCCCGGGAATAAAATGGCTGGAATATACCCCTTTCCTTTTGCCTGTAACATGCATATCACTGCATTGCCAGAAGATCGTGGCTGGTGTCGATGCCGGATTATTATTATATAATAATAATCCGTAGACAAACCTTGTGCATAGAATTCTACAAGCTACCATATCAAATTCAAATATCTATTATGGTTACAGCAATGATTATGATTATAATGGCAATCATCATTATCACTATTTGTTCGGGCCAGTAACATGACCAGTCAAAAGCGCGGTGAAACGCTCAGAAATTATTTAAAAATGTATTTGAATGCACGCTGCAAGCCTCCAATGGCGTTGTCATTTTTTGACGAAGGTAGAAAGACGACGTCACAGGCCTGGCCTCTTTAGTAAAAAATAAAAATGAAAATAAAAAAAAATAAATTTAAAAAAAAATAAATAAATAAAAAATGCCCATTCGTCCAAAATAACAAAATAAATGAAAACGTGCCACGTGCTTTTTTAATAAACCACACAAAGGCATTCCTAGTAGTTGCAAAACATTAATAAATAAAGACGTGTCACATGCTCTTTTAATGAACCCCACAAAAAACATTCCTAGGAGTTGCAAGACATTTCTGAACTCTTCACTAAGGTTTTGAATGTTGCTGTTGCTGACCTATAAACTTTATTAACAGTGCTGTTGATTATAGTAACAATGTTGCTTTTATTCTAAAATTAGCATACAGTACACGCTAATAATTATGATAATGATAATGATAATAGTAATAATTATGATAATAAGAACAATAATAAAAAATAATAATAATGATTATGATGGTAATGATAATAATGATACTAATGATAAAAAGTAATAACAATGATAACAAAAGTATTAATAATAATGATAATAATAATGACAATAATGATAATAACAAATAATGATGAGGTAATAATAATTATTATTATTATCATAATAATGTTAATGTTAATAATAATAATAATAATAATAATAATAATAATAATAATAATAATAATAATATAATATAATAATAATAATAATAATAATAATAATAACAATAATAATAATGATAATAACAAACAAGCAACAAAAGAGAGAGAGGACAAAGAGTGGGGAGGATGGTGGAGTGAAAGAGAGATAGATAGATAAATATATATATATATATATATATATATATATATATATATATATATATATATTATATATATATAAATATAATATATATAATTATATATATATATATATATATATATATATATAGAGAGAGAGAGAGAGAGAGAGAGAGAGAGAGAGAGAGAGAGAGAGAGAGAGAGAGAGAGAGAGAGAGAAAAACAAAAAGAGAGACAGAGACACCAGAGAGACAGATAGAGATAGAAACAAAAACAGAGTAAGAGAAGGAAACAGAGACAAACAGACAAACATACTAAACATGATAAGAGGAAGCCCAAGAGAGAAAGAAGTGGCTTCCATGTCACCTTCATCGGCCAACGCGTAGCCTCTCCCTGCAGATTATTCATAATTTGTCATTTATTCACACGGCTGCTTTTGATTAAGCTCGTGTAGTCATGATGTGCGTACATCTTGCTGACAAACGCGTGGACTCTGGACTAGAAGATGATGATGGCTGAAGGATAGGCTATTGATATTATGTTGATGTTGAGTGAAGGTTTCATGACAGCTGATGTTGGTTCGGCTTGTCTGATATCATCTCAGTGAAAGATTATGTTGGCTTGACAGTGTTATTGATTGACTGGTTGAGTATGTTGATTAGGTGTGCATGTTTTTTTTTTTTTTTTTTTTTTTTTTTTTTTTTTTGCTGCTGGTCTGTCATAATGGTATTGTCTTGGTGAAAAGAAATACATGTTGGTCTGGTATAATGATACTGAGGGATTGATCGATACTGCTGCTATGATTAGATATACTGACAGAATGAAAAGGTATGAATAAGAATGAATATACAGTACAAGAGATCTTCATTCTCATTCTTACCTTTTCTACGTCTGTCAACATGAATACGGCTCATATTGATGCAAACGGAATGATAAAAGATGTTGGGACTTGGTGACCATATACAATGATCTTATGAAGGATCTGTTAATGTTATTGCGAACTTACCACATACAAACCCTTGTGTTAATTGAACTACCAACCCTTCTATACCTACAAGACCGGTAAGCTGTATATAAGAACACCTTCCCCAGGGCTGTCAGACTCATTTACCCCAGGAGGCCGCGTTTCACCGTTGCATACATTATGCAAGCCAGATAATCACGAGTCGACGCGACGAAGCGGCCATTTGCTTGACGTAAAAGCGTAGGTTATTTAATTAATTACATTTTTTTTTTTTTTTACTTTAAGAGTGTAAGTGATAATCTTAAAAGAAGAAGCACTGGTTAATTTATCATGTAAAACGGCCGATTCTCAGATTGAAATGGGAAATCGCCGCGGGCCGGACATAAAAGCGCAGGCCGCTTTTTGACACCACTGTCCTATAATCATTTCTCAACGACATGGCACACAGAAAGGAATACTTTAGAGAATTAATGATACGATATATATTGATTCCGGTGTCTTGGGGACGACATTAAGCAGAATAACTCGTTTATAAACCTGGGCTTCCACGCAAGGAAGATAAAAAGCGAAACAGATTTATATCAATTGTTAGTCAAACACAAATGCCGCGCACTTTATCAAGGTGTTCGTACCCCTATTTCATGGCAATGGGCACAGAAAACTGTAGCTTCTTTTGCGTAAGTTCGATAACATGGAATCTTTCGTTCATCAGATTAGAGGAGTTATTGTCTTCTAATAATCAACGATTAGCTCTACGGAAACAAGTTTGAGCTTATCCCATATCAACTGCAACTGTGTGCCGATAAAGAGAAAGAGAGAGAGAGAGAGAGAGAGAGAGAGAGAGAGAGAGAGAGAGAGAGAGAGACGTAAAAACATTAGGTGCACTGCGCAGTACCATACAGCACACATGTGCATTTCGTATCAC
>NW_020868943.1:158337-180837 GCF_003789085.1 Penaeus vannamei
CTCGACTTGAGAAACAAAATCGATGCCAACAAAGTAATATTTAACTTCTCAGATAGAATTCTATCTGAAGATGAGAAGAATGCCTTATCTCTTGGTCTAGATTTTGGTTTACGACCCCGAAATTTAAGCTATGAGAATTTCTTTGTTATTTTAAAAGAACCTGCCAAATGCTTAAGAACTGTAATATTTACAAGGATACATTCAGTACATATTGCTGCTCTAGCTAGCAATATGTATGTACAGCATTGCAGAGAATCTATGCACAGCCCTGACCACACAATATATTAATGTTCTTCAAAATTTAAAAGATGATAAGAAGATTGTGATAACAAGACCAGACAAAGGAAAAGAAATAGTAATCTTGAACAAAACTGATAACTATAGCAAAATATATAACATTCTCTCAGATCCGTCTAAATTCAAACTGCTAATTGTTAACCTGAAATGCCACCTCAAACTTGAAAATAAATTAAATAGACTCTTACGACCTTTAAAAGATACCATTAACGAAACCACATATAATTCCATTCTTGCTTCTGGCTCTCTTCGCGAATGTGGTAAATTTGGAAAAAGACGTCACCAACGCTTTTCGGGACGAAACTAGATTCGTTCGATTTCTATTGTTTTGGTTCCGTTGATTCCGGTGTTCGTTTCCATCGGAAATGGCTAGAATGTCTTTTCCATACCAGAGTTGCGCCACTCTTGATATAATGCATGTGCACTCTGGAATTCTCGTTCTCTGCTGTAATCACGGTACCGATTTAGTCACAATATTGTTTAATGCAGCACCCCCCCCCACCCCCGCCCAGTAAAACAAAGAATCCTCCACGTATTTACGGCAGGAGAGAGCGTTGGACAGACTCGGCATCGGGCGGTCCCGCATGTCGGTCGTAGTTACGAAAATTACACTGCAGGGGGCTGTGCCCCATGCGACCCCCTTATTGGGGGGTGCTGCCGCCCCCAACCCCACCCCCGCCCAGGAAAACAAAGAATCCTCCACGTATTCACGGCAGGACAGAGCGTCGGACAAAATCGGCATTAGGCGCTTCCTCATGCCGTTCGTACGCACGCGAAGCACCGTACATTTAGTCACTTCAGTGAAAATAAACCTAAAACATACCTATGCAGAGGAGGGGCCGGGGTGAGGGTCGTCATATCAGTGGAGCGGCTTGCGGGAGCGGAAGCGCTGGAGAGGTCTGCGTGAGCACGAGCGACGCGACGGCCGATCGCAGGGCATTTCAGAGGGTAGAACTCCGTGTTCATGGAATAGTTTCAAGCTAGCCTCATCGTCTTCAAAATAACTTTTTATAACTTGGAATGGTTTGATACCACATCCTACACACACGGAAGTCATGGCGAGACTAATTTGAAAATTGAATTTCATAGCTTCTATTTTAGCTAATGTTCATTCATTGGCTGTTTCCCTCGTGAATTCTTTCTCCATTGGCTATTAAATTAACCGCCAAACAATTGACCAATGAAATCGTGACACTGGCCGTGACGTCACAGGCGAGATAACAGGAACAGTACGGGTACGAGAGACCCCGCGCATGCGCAGTGAAGAATTTGGTCAGTATTCCCGCAGCTCCCGTGTGGATCTCACCTCATTTTTTATTTTTTTATTATTTTTTAAATTAAATAACTTCGTTATTATTAATTTGCGAGACAAGTTTATTTAATGAAAAGTGATTGTTAATTAAACATCTTCAAGGCTATAAGGTTAGTTTTGGTCGATTCAAAGGTGACGCCTTTTTCCAATAATACCCAGTGTTAGGTTGGTGACAGTGTTGTTTTCTTGTTCACGGTAAGGGTAACGGTGCGCATTTGTGGTTTCTTGGTTTGTTTACGGGGTGTAGTTAGGATTTGGTCTATTGTTTTGGTGTCGGGCGCGGCGAATGGTGGTCAAAGTACGAGGTAAGAACATTTTATTTGTCTATATCATTGTATTAAACGACAAGCTATCTAGGCATTTCATCAGTTTGGCGGGTAAGGGGAAGTTGAGTAGTGAAATGATGAAATACAATGGCGAGGGAGACATGTGGCTTGGCTAATTGAAAGTGTTAACTGAGAATACAATGGGTCTTAGAGGTATACCAATCTTGTGGACTTTGGGGAGTCCATAAAAACACACACTCTGTCATGTCAACTCACAAAACTCTGCAACCGATCAACGGGAGCTCCCAACCCATGTCACTACCTTCTATCCAACGCCGGACCGCTCTGCCGCCCATCGCCACTCGCCGGTCTCTCGGTGTTCCCGTTTTCTATGCCGCATCCCTCATCAAGCACTCACCGTTTTCTTTAACACGAAGCCCAACAATTACAAATCATTACAAGTCTCCCTCAAAAGCTACCACTTTCCTTTCAATTTTATCACAGAAAACTGTTAAAGATCCTGTTATCAGCTGATTTTTTGTAAATGACTTATCATTCCCTTTCGTTTCTTGTTCTGAAATGACAGTGATATGGTTTGTTTGTTTGTATGTCGTCTTTGGAAAGCTGACCGGAAAGGTAAGAATTATTAGACATATAGTAAATAGCTTTGATGCTTATAACATACTGGAATTTGGTCAACATATGAATTTCGGTTCAATAAGTTATCCCCAGGCAGCTTGATGTGTGACTACAAACTCTTCATAACTCAGACGTCCAACATAGGCAGAACTTGAAAGGATTCTGAGGATATCTGGTTTTTTTTTTTTTTTTTTTCCATATATATATATATATATGTATATATATATATATATATATATATATATATATATATATATATATATATATATATATATATTATATTTATATATATATATATATATATATATATATATTATATATATATATATATATATATATATATATATATATATATATATATATATATATATAATATATACATTATATTATATATATATATATATATATATATATATATATATATTATATATATATATATATAATATATATATATATATATATATTATATATGTATATATATATATATATATATATATATATATATATATATATATATATATATATATATATATATATATATATATATATATAATTTATACATGTTCCAAATAAGAAGAAATGTACATTTTTTTTCTTTTTGAAAATAAATGATAATGAAATATTCCCCACATTGTTGTCATGGGGGGTTTTGGAGATGGACACAAGCCCAATGTAGGGGATCACCTCCTTTAGACCTCAGCCCTTGACTCAGCTAAATATGCATGGTCTTTTTCCTCTTCCCCTTTCCTTTTCCTTCTCTTCATCCCCTTCTTAGGTCCACATCCTAAAGTGTGAGAGCCGAGCTGAAAGGATGAAATGCTGGCTTTGTCAGTCCTGAACGGCCTTCATGCTGTTTATTCCTCTTTACCCTTTTCATTGCCATACTAACCTACAGTGCTCAACAACCTTTGACATCTAACATATTTTGTGCTAATAATTTTTGTCCTAATCATTAACCAGAATACTTTATCATATTGCTGTATGACCTTTCCTTGCCTGGGGCTTTGTCCTCAAGCATTATCATTAAATCTTGAATACACTGCTAATGACCTTAGCTGTTGACACAGCAGAAAATTATCAATAGATATAATAGATAATGAAATGCTGTGTCTAGTTTGATGATGTTGCTATTACCATTATTTTCTTTCAAGGGTGGGATCTCCATAGGATAGTGCCGATATGATTTTCAGGTTTGGATAATGAAAGTTAGTCATCATTCCTGAAAACAATAGCCACTGATATACACTTCTTTCTTCATTCCTCTATAGCTGTTCATTTATTCTGAAGTTCACATGTTCATGAATTCATAATCATATTTCTCATTCACAAGTAATCACATTAATCCCACCAATTGTTACTCGAAAGTTTAAATCATAATGATATTTTCTAGTCAGTCAGTGCTCATAACCAGAGGGTGGGGACTGAATAAAGCTTATACAGTTGCATATTTTTATTAAGAAAACTACCTTTGCTCAATCATATTTGCTTTATTTTTGTAATGGCCATGGTAATCCTGTTAATATCACATCATAGAAACCACACTTTACACGTAAAGTGATGTCTTACTGTTTGTAAAACTGGATGATGCAGAAAAAGTTAGTACAATTTTTCAGCAATCTTCCTCTCAATTTTTTTTATTTTAGCCTCCTTATCTTTTGTTTTTCCATAGGAACATTCACAAGTGTACAGAGGAATTCTTTTATTGTGTGGTAGATATTATTACATGTTATCAGCTGGTGAGTTAGACATCAAGTGAAGTATGATGGTATAACATGTTTGTGTATGACATTAATGAAAGGATGTGTGGCCTTCTATACATAAAGACAATGAATTATAGTTTGGGCTGGTAAGTGTTTGGTGTAAGTTCCACTGACTGTCTTATAGATTATTCTTTTATACCTTTATTAATGGTGCAAAAGTAGAATTAAAGCCATTATCACTTATTTTTTTAAACAACACAGGCTTACAGAGTTATCGATATCACATAACAATAACAACAGCATCAACATTGATAGCATAAGTAAAAAATACATTTTTCACACAAACTCAAAGTTGATCTTTGTACAGACACATTTCACAAAACAATACTACAGTGAGCACTACACTGGTGATGTTGGGTCAAAAACACTAAATGGTCAGCAGGTAAAAGGTCATCTCTAGAAACATTACCAACTGTATATTTTGTTAAAGCTATATTCATTTTACCTCCAAAAGGATATTCAAACAAGTGCAATAATCACTTCCTATATATTTTACATAAATTATATTCATACACTCTATCAGTAAATAATTTTCAGGTAATCTTGTTCATGATCATTACAATGACCCACATGGAAGATTCCATGACACAAAATAAGTAATTAACTTTAGTAACAGGTATTCTCTACACTTTGGCTGAGTATTATGGGCAAACAAAACATTTCCATCAATGCAGCTGATACCCATATATTTATTATAATTAATGTGAAAAATATAATTTACCAAAAGAATGCAGGGAAACAGTTTTCACTAATAGGTAAAATGACCTTAAATGAAAACACACATTTCAAGCATGAGCAAGAGATCAAGTGAGCCCACAACTTGAGCTTTCGACAGGACAATTAAAAAACGGAATGTGAAACAAGTTTAAGTGTACAAACTAAAAGATTTTTAAAATGCTTACTCTTCTGGCAAAGTAATCAACTATTTTGTCATTTTCCCTGTTAGACATAGATTAACCATATGCCGACAGGGAAGGCATGTGCGTACGTGCTATGTCCACTGTGTGTTTAATTTAATAATTGCTTTTATATATATATATAGCTCCACAAGTACTAGGTCACCAATGAGCCAGTTATGAGAAGTACCTGTCTCACCTGTTTAACCTTTTCCTTGATTTTAAATATTTTCTAGCATCTGATACTGCCATTAGTAATGCCATTAACAATATAATAATTACAATGTTGATAATAAAAATAAAAATGTCAATATTGATAGCATTAGTAAAAAAAAAAAAGCGTTTTTCCTGTCAACTCAAGGAAAGGTGAGGTCACAAGATCTACTAATTGACTCCTTTGTGGCTAAGCACTGGCAGAGCCATCTATGTGCAGAGACATTTACCATTACAACACAAAAGTGAACGCAACATTTTCCCCACAGCATTGGGTTAACATTCAGTTTCGTGTGTCAAGACTGGTATCTAAAGGGTGGGTTCACAATTATGTTATTAACACTTATTTTCATGGAACGTGCATTAATATTTACTGTACATGGCCTGCAGATAAGTTTTACATTAAGAAATACAACAAAAAGTGACTAATGACTGACACAGGTATCCATTGTAATGTATGTTCACTAAGCTTTAATTTTGTAATTTAACTTTCTCCCTATTCCTTGCATACTAATTAAAACTAAATATAGAGCTCAAGGTCACATCTTTATAAGGAAACATACAATTTAAACATCAAAGTACTATGGCACATAGGCTGATGAATGTACTGGTACTGTATTTGTATATTCAAGCAGCTATAATGGGTATTCACTGACAAATGGTTCTCTTCTAATGGCCTCTAATAAATGTAATAAAATAAAATTTCCCCTTCATATTGTCATCAGTCTCAGCCTAAAATATCAGAAGTATATATTGTTTGTATCCAGTCCATTTCCTACAATCCAAACATCAAAACACATAAGCAAGAAATCATATAAAATACAGGAATAAATATATTCTACATAAATTCTCCTTAGAGTAATATAACAACTACACATCTAGACTATCCTCTCCCTCTGTGCTTGTTGGAGACACACTCACTTTAAACCTAACTCTCTTCTCCTCTCCAGAGACACTGGTTGCTGACCGGAGAGAACTCTTATAAGGGGACTTCTGTGTACTCCTCTGTCCTTTGCGGTATTCCATGTACTCTTTACTATTGGTGGGCCAGTGTCCCAACATCATGCTGGCCTTTTGTTTCCTGCTGCTGTCAGGAAGTGAGAGAGAGTCCCTTTGACTAATGACGCTCTGAAGACTTTCAATAGCCTGGACTGCTCTCCAAGCAATGGTGCTGAGACTGTCCATGAACACACCACTGTCCTCCAGACTAGACATGGAACTGAAGGAACAGTTGTTCAAGGTTCCCGAGTTTTTGGGTCCAAGACCAGCAAAGCACATTAGTTTCTCTAGTCTCGTCTTCACCTCTTCTACGGCTCCCTCGAGCTTATCAAAATCTAAATCACCTGCAACAGATATATTAAAATAAAAGTTTATCTCTTTTTCTTTTCTTTAAAATGAATAAAATCAAATATATGTTGCAATCAAAAATCATATCCACTCTTCAGATTGTAAGAGTACCCTTAAAAAAAACAATTACAGATACTCAAGGTGTTTACAATGTGAAACAATGCCTTACTTTGCGTGCGTATCTTGACCTGTTCCAAGATCTCTTCTAAGGCTGTGTTGAGTTCATTGATGGTGTCAGCTGCCAGTTCAACCCTGGTCACCCATTCACTCAACCTACTCCTCTGCTCTTCTATACTTAGAGTATTTGATAAGTCAAAGGCAGCCTGGAGTAAAATGAAAGAAAATATATATATATAAATAAGAAAAAAAAAAAAAAAAAAAAAAGAGAGAGAGAGAGGGAAAAAGACTGTGTAGTAACTATATGCAAAAACATTACGGCAATGTAAAGAATGTAATGAGATAATCAATTCCTAAGTAGAAAGAGAAAGAAAGAAATACCATCACTCAAGAGACATTTGTAAAAGAGGACAACTAAATGGAAAATAAGAGAACCATATACTTTAAACATAGCAACATTTTACATCACAAATCGAATGAGAGGTCAGTGAGATGCATGCAGATATAAAACTGTTGGTATAGTGTAATAACCTACAGTGTTGATTATCCTGAAAAGAAACAAATTTACCAATAACACCCATACAAAATTACATCTTAATGAAAAGAGATTTTAACTCACATCCAAATGGCCAAATTTCTTGAGAAAGGCAGATACTGCTGAAGCTGCCTTATGTATTTCAGCCGAGAGAGCATCCTTAAAACTGAAAACAATAATGGTATTTAACAAGGGATATTACACTCAAGTGATAGATCAACATTGCTAACAATCAGAGGAGAGCAAAGAAATTGAAATAATATAACTATCATGCAACTTTTCATCAATTAAGGTATGGTACTATCTTCAGCCCAATAATCCACAATCACAGATTCAGAGCTCTTATTCCAAAGCCACAAATTTGTACTTACTTAGTACTCATGGTTGCATTATCAGTAAATTCCGTGATGTGATTAGCAGTATCAGCAGAATGCTTCACTAACCATTCGAGGCCAGACCGAAGACCCTCAACAAACTTCTTGCACACAACCCCTTCTGCAACAGTTGATGAAAGGTGAAAATTAATCCTACCCATATGCTATAAACATTAAATACTTTAAACCAGACAAATATATTTACATATACAGTCATTCATCAAACACAATCACAGAAATAAAAATGACAATACCTGATAGTAAAACTATTAAATATAAAAGGGAGTGTCAATCTAATGTAATCAAAACTAAAAAATACTTCTTCCTTACCAGTATTCAAATTGGAAACATTTGGTGTGGGTAGTGAAGCGGTGAGAGCGAGCTGGGCTATATCCTTGGCCATGTCCTTTGATACACTTAACAGTGTTCTGCTTTCCTCCTCAACCAGGCTCTCCACCTCACTCTTTACACCCTGTGATGCAAAAGGCAATTCGCATTAAGATGATTTACTCATTATCTTTTTTAAAAAATTCTCTTGATTTTGCTCATTAATTTGTAGGACATTCATTAGTATATGTTACACACGTGAGACTGATTTGCTGGGATGGCACAAAGGATATAAGTATAAGTGGCTGTGTTTGCATTGGTATAGATGTTAGTTTGTGAGATGTTTGTTGTGCTGTTTCTGAAGATTTTGATAGTTTCTGTTCCAAGGATGTATTGGGGTTGCCTATTCCAGTCATATATGGTAAATGAGAGGAATGAGAGCTTTTAAATATGTGTTAGTGAGGTATGTAAGAAATTTCTAATTAGATTAGTTATGCATGCTACAAGTATGTGCTGCCCGTAAATGTCTATGAGATTGTAATCTTGTACCTGATTGTGAGCCTGGTGGCTCTGGCAGACTTATTCAAGCTAGTGTAAAATGTGTTTGGTGTTAGGGTACCATACTACTATATAATACACCAGTAGTGGTTGTACAAATGTGTTGTAAGTTATAAATTTAATGTCTGGTGTGCAGTTATATAGCTTTCTCTTCAGGAACACCATTACTCTATTGGCTTTATTTGTATTGTAATCAATATATGTTGAAGTTTATGAAATGTTGTGGATGTCAGTTGTTAGCTATGTAATATATAGTGTACTGGCTTGGTGAGAGTGATTTGCAAACCAAATAGAAATTTATATGTTGTAAAAGTCACTTGTCAACTTATTTCTTAATGTTTGAGTGCATGTTATTAGCAAAAAAATAACATAAGAGTTTGGTGTAGGTAGTGAGAGACCATTTCCATATTTGCAGGAAAAAGGATGGGGCCATGAATGTTGTCCTATGGGTCACCAGAAGAAATACAGACAGTCAGAAGTGTCACCATGTAGGACACACAGGAAACTACTTAATCCAGTAATCTGTTAATTTGTGAGGGAACTTTTTCACAGGCTTTTCCAAAGTTAAACAACATGGTAGTGACTTTTAAATGTCACATCTGTCTCACTGCCGTAGTGTGTTGCCACTTAGTTCAGTTAGGGGTAGGATAACAAGAGGACAGATACTGTGAAAACATGTTCATCTTTCCTTTAATTACAATTTTTTATATCTTGTACTACTAAGAAACACCTCTTTCATATCTTAAACTCATCAAGACAACATAATATAAATTACCATTTTTTTATGCTTTTCACCAAAACCCCCACAGGTAAAACAGTCCAATTGGAAGTAAATCAGAAATATTTATACAGCCCACCTGAAAAAGCCTACTCGTTGAAGAGCCTATTCTGGTCGATCCCTTCCTGATTTTCTCTTGCAACTGGCTACAGCGGTTGCAATTCGTTGTTGGATTAATGGCAGCTACTGTAGTCAGGGAACTTTTCGTAGCTTGGCTGATGCAGAGCAACTTCACAAGGTATTCACTGAACTCGTCATCTGGGAGTGTCATTCCAGGCTCCGTTATGTGGTCTCTGATACGCTGTGGAGAGACAGGAAAGTTTATGATCCTACCTTCTCTGAATCAAACATCACCTTCACATTGCATCAAATATAAACTCTTAGAATTACAAACACCTACAAAATGATACTCACTTTCAAGATGATACTGAAAGAAAATGGATAGAAGCAAGGGAAAGAAGAAAAAAAAAAAACAGAAAAAAAGGTGTTATGAAAGCAAACATACCTGTATATTACTATTCAAGTCGGTCACAGCACTAAAAGCAGCATCAACAGCTGGAGAGGCGGGGTCATAGGAAGGAAGGCTCATGAGCGAGCGGTGGATTGCGCCGGCCACTGCCACTGACCCACTGCTGCCTGATCCCCCTCCACCACTGCCAAATATGCTTGCTCGATCCGAACAGAGAATGCTGCCTTTGAGGGTAATTTTTTTTATTAGTGTTCTTCCAAGTCAAAGAAGAAGAAAAAGACAAGAAAAAACAAATAATGAATCCTCAACATTATTTGACTTGTCTCAACATGAAATACACTACAATAAAACGGGATAACTTGGTGCATGGCGATATAGACATTTCTGGATATATTGTGCTAAGCCAAAATTACAAGAAGATTATGCAAAAATCAAAATGTAGCCTGTTAGGATAGTTTCCAGGGAACTGACATTTGTGTATGGAAAGTATTTGCAAAACTAATGAAATCAGAACTTCTTTTATATAATTATTTTCCAACCTGTGAAACTGTAAATGCAAGACAAATTGGGATGGACATATGAAAATTACTAAATTATTTTAATGCAATAAGATTTTCTAGAAAGTTTTTATATTATCATTTGACAACAGTGACAACAGCAGTAACTATCTTTCCCAGCAAAATGTATAGCTTAGTATGCATAGAGAAACAGCTAACTTCAGAAACTACTTTACAAAAACAGTGTAGAAAGCCTGTAAATTTTCAGCAAGCAAAATGTTGCAAATAAAAATACATTCATAGCAACAAAGAAAAGAAAATACACCAGTTGTCTAAAAGGTGATGAGAAACTAGCCTCTAGGCTAGAAATTTGAAAACCAAAATTTTAGTGTTTAGCTAGAAGATAAGAAATGGAATCCAGTATGTGAAATTTGGAAATAGGGGGGGGGGGAAATCACCCTTACTTTCTGTCATATTTTGAAGTACAAGGAAAGTTATTTTTTGCAAGTCTAAAAGTTTCTGAATATACATGATTTTATGTTTTCCATTTCCATTAGTATTTTTACACCATTCACCCTCCTCAGGATAAGTAAATGTGTATATCAAATTACTTTTGAGGAAAACTGCATACACACAAAAACACATAAATAAATAAATTCATAAATAAGTGTGTGCAAATCTGAGAATGTGTGTAAGACATCTTAAAACTAACATTAAGTAAAACAAAATAAACGCACTTCTCCGCCTATTAGGACGTCGTTGCTGGGCAAAAGAGGCATTGATGGAGCAATTTAGAGAGGAGTTGAGGGCGGCCAGTGCTGACGAATCACGCAGCTTGTTGATAAAGGCTGGTACGCAGTTCACATCCTCCGTCCTCTCCCAGGCCATCCCCATCTCCAGGCTGACGTCCTCCCCTTCCTCACCCTGAAAGCAGAGGTGCAACCCATTCCCTTTAGTAAATTATTGTGCACAAATGTTCTAAGTACAGGAAAAGCTATACAATCAAAGAAAAACAATAATAATTACTTTGGCACTGATAAACAAGTGATCTCTTCCTCAGAAAATGTATTTTACTTTCAAAGCTATCACAAAATCAAATTTAATACACCACCTGCCATTTGAATGTTCTCCCTAAAGGCATATATGTGCTAATGGCTTTGAAACTACAAGAAAACTGCATTAACTTTTTTCAGAGTATTTACCAAAGGCAAAGTAGAACCTTCCTTCTTTGCCTTTATTAACAATAGACTTTAAATAACGGAATCCCTACCTATATCTCTGTTTGTCTGCCTATATCTGCCTATGTATTTGTTTTTCCTTCCTTGTTCTTACCTGCACCATATCCCTAAGGACCTGCAACTTTTGCATGAAAGCCTTGGAAGAAAGTGTGGCAGTCATGTGGTGATTCAAGTCCTTCACCAACACCACCACTTCCAGGCCTGTTTCATTGAGCACCTCCTGGATCATGAATTCCTGGGGAAAAAGGGAATGTATATAATATCTTATTACATATTGCAGTTTCCTTGTATAGGGTTAAAAAAAAGTAAATAAATAACAAAAAAAGAACAAGGCAAATAAAAGCAAACCAGTATCATAATTATTTTTCTTCTCTTTTTAAAATAAAAAAGGAGAGCAATAAATCTCTAAGAAAAAAAAAAAGTTAATTGCTGCCATGATAAAACACCATACAGTTGGAAAGACTAAAGAAATAGGATTTCAAATAGGTCTTATACATACATAATTTTTCTTCAGTCTTTTACAGATCTGGTTGGCTTCCTTGACTCTGAAACTGAGGTTGGGCTGTGTGTTGGTGTGTTCCCTTCTGACCTCCTGAATGGACTCATTAAAGATAGCCTCTACCTGTAAATATATAATAAAAAATGTATTAAAAATATATCTTGAAAATCTACACATAATCCACATTAAATCTAGTATTCCATTTAGTAACAAGAAATCTCCAAAGCAGCATCACCTCCTGCAGGAAGTTTGAAGAGGGAAAAGGAGGCGACTGAAGAGATGCATCCAAGGACTGAGAGATCTTCCTGTCCCTCAAAATCTGTTCCTCAAGCAGCCGTTTTTCTTCCTCTAATTTCCATTGTGTCCCTTCCATCTCTGCAACAAGCTGCTGCTTAGTCATCTGAGGGGAAAAAATATACATTATTTTACTATATGAAGAGTATGGTACATCCTCATGAAATCCTAATATATACAAGCAAAACCATGCTTTACTTAACAAGTGAGATTTTTTACAAGACAACGTGCTCTCACCAGCTGATTCTGTGCCTCATGCACTTCTTGCATTAACTGATCTCGTTGGTGGCACATCTGTCTCTCAAGCTCTGCCTTGCTTGCTGCTAAGGCTGCCTCTGCCTCTTCCCTCAGTCTGAAAGTATAAAACATTTTAAAAGATGACCCATGATGTAGTGAAGAAATATTCCACACAAAATGGAGAGCTATTTCTCATTTTTTTACTTTTATTTAATCTTTCGATAATACAAAATCACTGAGTTAACCGAGATCAAAACAAGACTCCTACTAACCTCCTCTCCTGTTCCTTCAGCAGCTCTTGATCTGTGAAATAAAAGTCCAGTCTGCGAGAGTCTTCCTTGCTTGAACTCGTACTGTCTCCCGGAATACTGACGCGGAAGTAATAGGTGCCAGCTAGGACAAGCCGATCATTATGGTGGAGCTGGAGGAATTGCAAAATCAAATGAGGAAAGGATAAGAAGTTACTGTATATTTGAGTTATACGCAAATATCTATAGCATAAAGAAGAAAACACATATATTGCATAAATATGAAACAAAACAGCTACTTATCTATTTTTAAATATATGGCACACTGCAAGGAACAACTACCATAAAAAAAAAAATTAAAAATCAGAAAATGCCTCTATGGTCTGCAAGTTCCATGCCAACTACATGCATGGATGAGTGATAAAGATAGAATTTCATTAATTTGGACCAAAGACCTGTTTTGTGCTGTATGTTAAATTTGACCTATAAAGACTTTATATTGTTGTCTGGTAGTAGATATAATGATACTACATTAATGTTAAATTACACTGTTAATATCATCATATCAAAAAATGCCATACATTTTTTTTATATCGACCAGGAAGTCTTTGTGATTAAAGCCATCTATCTATTTCTTTGTCTGTGTGCAAAATATCTAAAAAAAAAAAAATCTCCAACACTGCAGATTTTTGTTCTACCAGCAAATTTTGCTAAGGAGAGCTACTCATGCCATTGAGACCTTTAAATGATGGTGCTTTCAACCTTACTGATTTAACCCCAAAAAATATCCAGTACCATTAAATAAATAAAAGTTTGGGAGCCATCCTGCTATCACTAAATAACAAAGTATAAATGATGTTGCATTAGGCTGCTGTTTCTCAAGTCATGCTATATATGTGTGGTGTGTGTGGTGGGGGGTCTATATCTATACATCCATATCTATGTGTGAGGGGAGGAAGGGAAGTGTATGGATCTATGTATATCTGTTTATCTATCTATCCCTCTATTTATCTATATACTGTATGAATACCAGCACCTGGAAATAACAAATAATATACACTATCCCTTTTTACTGTTCATGAGTATTTCAACCTCAAAACAGCTTCAGAAATGTAGAGTTCAAAGTATCCTTACCGGTGAAGGAGCTGTGATCAGAACCCCATTAATGTAGGTGTCCGCATCTGTCTTGGGAAACAGAGTCAGATGCCCCTCCTCGTTGAATATAGAACTACAAATGCAAAATAAAAGATGAAATAAATAAATATGAAAATAAAATTTTGTGAGAAAAAAAAATAATAAAGCAATTGGCATAAGAAGCACATCATCAGAAAGAAGAGCTTACCAGTGGACATTATTGCTGTGAAGGCATTGTAAGATGAGATCGCAGTGCGAGTGACCAATGTTCGTTGTGCCTTCCTTGAGCCTGTACGAAAGTGTTTCTGACATTTGGGGATCTGCACACAGATTGATAAGCTTGGGGCCCTTCTCTTCCTGGAAAAAGAAGTGTGAATGATGAGTTTATTTACTGTATATTCAAAGAATACTCTCAATTAAATATTAATGAGATACAGTTCAGCATCATTCTCTGAATAAAAAAATATCAACAAAATGGAAATATATCTCAATCAATAAATGACAATCAGAATCAAATAAAAATAATTATCATTTAAAAACTCCTACCTGGCTTGCAATGCCCATGAGTCGCTGATTTTCCAGGGCTTGTTGTTGCCGTTCCTCATTTTCCCTAAGACGTTGCTCAAAGTTCCTGCCAAAATATACAGGAGAGATTTTTTTCAAAGTTTCTAATAAAAGGGCAATGCTCCTTTTAAATGCATTAGTATTTCTAGTTTATTGTTATAGGTAACAATGTCATTTGACTTCTTTTAGAGGGTTGCTGGCCCCATCATCACCACAAGTGTCCACCTATGGTATTAACTTTCTCCGCAGATAAGCAGTACAGACTGCATTTATGAATTTCCCTGTAACTTGAACTGGATCAATACTTATATACAAAGACAAATATAAACCTTAATGGCCTTGACCAAGGGAAGTAAAACATCAGCAACAGAGGATCAAAAATACCTACACTAAGATAAAAAAGAAAAGAAAGAAGTACAACCGATCACAGAACAAACAAGTCGACACACACAGACCTTGTTTTCTCAGACAGTTGCTGCTGCTGCAGTTGGTACTGGAGTTGTAACTGTTCCTTTAAGGATGAAATTATCTCTTCCTTCTCTTTGATGGCTCTATCTTTCTCTTTTGCCACTTCCAGTAGTGCCAACTCCCTTTCCCTTTCCTTCTCATCATCAAGATCTTCTCCCTTGTCACTTTCATTAGTTACTTCACCTTCAAAAAGAAGTGTTGGGCTCTTCACCAGTTGTTGGCGGCGGAGGCGCTCAACCTCCTCCTTCAGAGACCTGATTGAGGGAGGAGGGTGTGGGGATTACAGGATAAATGTACACAAAAAAGAAAAGAAAAAGGAAGTCACAATCCATTCCTTCTAAGACATACACAGCCTGCTCTTTAAAACTAGCAAAACATTAAGCATACATTTGGTATTGCAGCAACCTTACCTGATGATTCTGGCTGTAGGATCCTCATTGATGTGATTACGATTGACAATCTTGCGAGCTTGCTGGGCGTAGCGGAGGGTTGACAGTGTCTCCTCCACATGGACGTTACTAGGTGAAATTGTGGCTATCATTGCTGTGCGTGAATTACCGCCAAGGGACTCCTAAGATTTAGATAAATTGTTCACTCTCATTAGTATCACTGCTAATTATATTAAATGTAGTTGAGGAAAACAAACAAGCAAATTCATGCTACTGTAACTGCAACATCAAGTTCAAAAAGCATGAGCCATATCTGGGTCAGTCTAAATTTGATATGAATATATTCATTTCCTCTATTACCCACCAAAAGTTAGGAGGATGAACATACATGCATGCAACATACAAACACAAACACAAATAATAGTCATAAATCATTAAAACCTTATGAACAGTAAAATGTACTTAAGCATGAATACCGCACCTTCAGCAGGTAAGTCAGGACTGACTCCCTGTATGGGATGAAGGGTCTCCTGCGGCCAGCGCTTTCAGCAAGGGCAGTGATTACTTTCCCTAGAGTCAGCAGTGATTTGTTGATGCATACTCCTTCCTACAAATCATGAAACAAATAATGATATATCATTGAGAAAGGGAGAGATCACTAACAAATCTGGAAATTTAGACACAGAATACCTAAGAATAAAGTACACAATAAACAATATACTCCACAACCAAGATCAATTCCCTACCTTAAGCCGATCCCCCTGTGACTGAGCTGCAGCCACACGCTCACTACCTGCCAGGTCCACCAGGTTGATGATGCTCACTCGACTGCTTTCCAGTCTTTCACCTTCCACATCCTCCACCTGCGCATATGTAAACATTACAATATTGTGAAAAACATAAAAAGGTAAAAGGTTAGGAAACCACAAAATACTAAGAGTAAAATCAAAACAATTACGTTGGGGAGAAACTTGTATGTTCAATGTACATGGAGATTATCATACTTCAATTCTAACTAGTATCATTCAAATTGAGGCTCATCTGGACCTTACTAAAAGGATACTTCCAGGATAGGTTAGAGTGAGAAACAGTTTTTACAAAATACTATATACATTATATATTTTCTTTCTCTTTTTTCATATACAGACACAATAATAATAACTGCAATATATAATAACATCAGTAACAAAAATCACCTGCATCTGCTTGAGTCTCAGTGTGAACACAGCATGTGAACGCGAAGACTTGTCATTCATTCCAGTAGCTGCAATGGATCTCTCCTTGTTGCCTAATAACAGCCATGTCTTTCAGGGATAAATTCAAATAATTATTACAATTTTTGTTTGGGGATCAGGGACCAGTTTTTAATAATCTTTCAGGCAAGCTATGTATAAGAATGTACCTAAATATAATAAGAAACAAAAACCAACATTACAAATATGTGCCCTGAGAGAGAAAGAAAGAGATATAGGCCATATTATACATATACTTCCTTTTACCTAAACAGCTCATATAGAAAAATAAAATCAATAAAAATAACAAAGACTGTAACTTTCGAGAATAAATCTTTTTATCTCACCTGCAAATGGTTATACGATGAAACCAGATGCCGAGCGACTCCTTCCACATAGGGCCCATCCTCAGGATGTTCTCTAACTCGCAAGGCCTCCCGACGATCGCCACTGCACCCACCGCTACTCAGGAGGTCGTATATTCTCTCATTGTATATCTCAATGTAACTGACTTCCACTTCAATGCGACACTGAGGGAGCTTTATGTATCATGCAAGTAATTTCTATTAGTATCAAATTAGAATACCTTCATTCTTATACACGCATACAGTTTCATACACACATATATATCAAATAATATATAACTAACATAATAACCCAAGTTAATTGAATAAAAAATCAAGTTCAGGAATGAGATTTCACACCTGTTCCTCTGGAGGATTTTGTGAGTGCAGGTAATCGGCACGGCTAAAGAGCTCCCTGCAGAACCGAGGAATAACTCCCAAATCTTCTCCTGCATCTGACTCTGGATCCTCGTGAGACTCCTCCCCAAGCATCCTTTAAATATGACATAAAGATAGAGGGCTTGGATATCACACCATTGCTCCCTTATATTGTATAAAGATCCTGTACAGTCCAGATGCAGTACCATACAGTAATGTAAGTTTAGTCCTTATCTCAATAGACATATTGGTTCATTCCCTACATTTGAATGTTTCAGCAAATAGGAGGAATCTACATTCAGCAGATAACTCATTCCACTGTTAGCAATAAACACATATCAATACAACAATAAAACAATGAAAATTCGCCATCCCATCCAATCCCACACTATTCTCTTATCAAATTATGAATGTCAACCTATAAGCAAAAAACAGAAAGGATGGAAAATAATCTTATGAGTGATCTGGTTGATACGGGAAATAATTCCTGAGTAAAACAAAAATATCCATTATGTAACTAAATACAATATCACCACTACAAAATAAAATACATTATACCAATAATAAGCATGCTGATGTTATATTGAAATCCTTAGTTATCTCTCAATAATCAACAGAAAAAAGCATGCTGATGTTATGATATTGAAAAGGAACACATCTCCAGACAAAGAAATACAAAAAAATAAAAATAAAAACTTACGTATAACTCTTTCCGGAACCTGTCTGTCCATAAGCAAACAAACAGACATTATACCCTTCATACGACTTGTCCAACAACGGCCGTGCCAGGGTGGTATAGACAGACTGCTGAGAGGCATACATTGGATGTGCTTCATCACAGGACCAGAAGCAGTGGTCATAGGCAAAGTTATGAACTGACCCATTTTCGTTGGATAGCTTGATCGCGTTACCGGCCACCTCTACAATGTTCTTGATATCCGACACTTTTTCCCTGGAGAGTAGCCAATGTTGGTGAGTCAAGTGTACAAGTTAAAAAGAAAAACATGCAGCAAATGCAGACCCTCTGTGCATTATTCAACCTTATTAATCAGAAGTTCAACTATTCCCATTTCCTCTTATTTATCTTTGTTCATATAATCAAAACATTTTGAGCCTATGCAATGAATACTATTAAAATAATACAATAATTATACCTGCTATTCAGTGGCCGCACTCTTACACCAACAGATACAGCGGTTGATTCTGTTCCATCAAAGTTTTCCTCCATTCCCGGGCTTACTGGCATTACTGATGATCGACGGTTTACAATATCTGGAGTCAGAAATTCTCCTGCCGAACCCTGTGACTGATAACAAATGGAATAGTATGAATAACACCCAATAATACAACATATCAACATTCTTCATATATATAAAGAAGAAAAAAAGGATGAAATCCACATCAAGACAATTATCCAAAGCAATTGCCTAATTATACCAATTATTATCACTGACCCTCAAACACTCTGGACATGAATCAGAAAAGCAGTATGATCCTTATAACAACGCATCAATTAAATTAGACTAAATATTAAAATCTACAATACCATGGGTGTGTGAGGTGGTTCTGACAGTAGGCTGGTGTATCTGTTCAGGCTCGCTCGAGACCTTCTTCCTGAGCCTACGGTTGGTGTATTTGAACCAATAGAAGCTTTGGAAGACCTGGATGATGAAGATTTAGTGGATGTTGGAGTCTTTGATTCTGCTGAGAGCCTATTGCCAGATATTCTGCAAGAAAGACGAACCTTGTGAGAAAAAGGAATAGTATGTGGTTGCTTTGGAATTTCCATTTTCAACTCCGTGGACTTCTCAGAAGATGAGCAGCAAGAAGAGAGGGAGTTCTAGATTCAACAAAAGAATGGAAAGACATCAAATATATTAATTAATATATGATTTGATAACAGCTAATAATAAAAATTAACATTCCCTCTCATTGTGCTAGGGATATTTTTTATCATTTACCCTATAGCCACTATAATATCAGAATAGCATATTAGTTAATTCAAGTATGAAGCCTGCATTCACCTTGGCGATGGGACATTAATTGAAGATGATGATAAAACTCTTGGAAAATTTTCCTTTTGCTTTCCCTCGTCATCTTTCTTCCGACTTTCAGTATCACGGATACTTCTGGACCTCTGCACCCCAGTACGTGGCCCAGTGGTAGGTCTGCCATGCTCATCATCTCTGCGGAACCTCTTTGGTAGTGGGACTCCATGTCTAAAAGGAGAAATAAATAAGCAACGGAAAAATACTTATTACATATAACCCTAGGATATACAAATGAACATATGCTCCATAGTCATCATACAGGTAGTTTTTATCTCACAACTTCTCCAGCCAATTCCACAAGATTCCAGACCTTGTGATAAATACCTTGGAGTATTAGTCATGGGGGTCTTTGAGCCTGAGGGCACGAGGGGAGTTCTACTGACTCCTGGCGTGTTGGTCCTGGAGGAGGCCACTGAGGTTGGGGTGGCTACGTCAGTGGGATGGGTGACTGAGATAGCAGGAGTTCTTGGAGTGGAGTTGAAAATGGCAGCCGCAGAGGGTGTTCTAGGGGTCGCAGCTTGGGAACTGCTGGCCGCACTCTGAGTTTTGGGCGTTGTGGCTTTGAGGTCATTTCTGCGGACTGTCGTTCTGGGAGTTGTGCCTGTCACATGACTGCTGACACTGGCTGCAGCCCTCTCTGTCTCGAGTGGCTTGCTAGATGGCTGTGTCCGCATTGTGTTTTTGGTTCTATGGAAGTCAATATGGAATGTACAATGACTGATTTTGTTATTCTATTCACATAACTAGATTCAGGAAATTCTATATATCAAATGGACTTTTAGAAAATAACCTATAATAATAAGTTTCAAACCAAACCTTTATATATACCAGGAAATCTCACTAAAAATTTTAAAGAAAATACTACAATAATCTACTACAAAGAAAAATCAAGGAAAACCTCAAATTTTATCTATATTTCAGTTAATACAGAAATATAGTCCAACTATTTTTGGGTATG
Organism: Penaeus vannamei; assembly: GCF_003789085.1. Classification (NCBI taxonomy): domain Eukaryota; kingdom Metazoa; phylum Arthropoda; class Malacostraca; order Decapoda; family Penaeidae; genus Penaeus; species Penaeus vannamei. Next base: position 178,757 of record NW_020868943.1, read on the forward strand.
TGTCACTTATCTGAATAATACCAGGCATATTCCATCTCTTAGGAAAATAAAATCATCATCTCACAGTGAATCCCTATAAATTCCCAAACAACTATCCAAGACATGAATCAGAATGAGACAAATTTGAAACCAAAATATGAACCCCTCCATATCATTAGCTTTTGTTCATTTTTTAATGTTTCAACAACCCTCCTAAAAACAATTTTCTGTGTAGCTGTATATCTATATCTATACATCATATATATATATGGATAGATAGGTAGATAGATAGATGTATATAGATAGATAGATAGATGTACATATATAGATAGATAGAGAGAGAGGGAGAGGAGAGGGAGGGAGAGGGGAGGGAGAGGGAGAGGGAGAGGGGGAGGGGGAGAGGGAGAGGGAGAGGGAGAGGGGGAGGGAGAGGAGAGGGGAGGGAGAGGAGAGGGGGAGGGAGGAGGGAGAGGGGGAGAGAGGGGAGGAGAGAAGGAGAGGGAGAGGAGGGGAGAGGGGGAGGGAGGGAGGGGGGGAGGGAGAGGGGGGAGGGAGAGGGGGGAGGAGGGAGGGAGGGAGGGAGGGGGGAGGGAGGGAGGGAGGGAGGGAGGGAGAGGGAGAAGAGAGAGAGAGAGAGAGAGGAGAGAGAGAGAGAGAGAGAGAGAGAGAGAGAGAGAGAGAGAGAGAGAGAGAGAGAGAGAGAGACTGTATATGTACATACACAAATATATGCTGTATATATATAAAATCTAATCAATCATTAATCAAGAAAGAACAGTCGAGATACAAACCTGCCCTTGATGTCGTGTTTCACCACCAAGTTGTTCCCTTCAAATTGTGATGAGATCACCACCTCTATTTCTGTCTTGCTTTTACTCATATTGCACTGAAAAAATATATTGTATGTATCAAAAATATATTAATAATTCTTAATAACAAACCCAGTATATTAGCTACTTCATCATTAGATCTGAGAAAGTTACTTCCAGTTCCTTGATAAACTATTATTATTATTTTTGGAGAAACTAAGATATGAACTATATATAAATTTTATATCAGATGGTCGCTAAGGGCAAAACATATGTAGCCTAAGAGTTTTCCTTCTATTTTCATCTACTTATCTTCTAAAAGAAACCTTAGAGTAATCATAGAAAGTACAATGCACTGAAAAGTAGATAACAAAGTAAAAATGGAAGGTAGTAGGAGCAGAAACATTACTTCCATATTATCTCAACTACAATATAAAAATGGAAAAGAAAAAAATCTGGAGGAATTTTACTTTATACTCTCTTCAAATGGAGCAAAATTTGTAGACCCAAATATGTACCTCTTGTTCTGTCAGCACCAAGTAAAACTGGTCAATCTAAATGGCTTAGTTTAACAAAATAATCAAACAAACCAGTTACTTTCTCATTATACTAGACTGTAGAGTATTTTTCTTACGCAGGGAATATTACATTTTTTCATGTGTGGAAAACATCATTTAGTCTACATTTGCGCAGACGGATGACGGAACGAGTGTGCCAAAAGATCAAAAGAATTTTATACACGGAAGATGATTTAAAAAAGAATTAAACGTGTACAGAAAGTTACCCGAGAACTACATTTGCACGAACAGAATTTGACCAAAGAATTTTTGCGTGGGAAACGCATTCCCCAAGCAGACCAAACTCTACAGTCTGGCCATTATATAACTAGGTGTGTGCTGAATCAATAAACTTACTTTATGTGCATATAATCTGTCACAATCACAAAAAAAAAAAAAAAATACACAGTATCTTTCTTTGAAGGAAGAAAAGGTCAGGTGAGGTTACTTCCTCACTTTTTTCCATCACTTTACTGCTTTCTACCATAATATCTTATAAATGTACTACAACGTACATACTGAATGCCATATTCTATATCTGGATATCCTGATTTTTCAATAAATATCTAAAGAAAAACAGGACACTACCAATACTAATAATTTAAACTGATTAACTGCAATGATTGTATACTATCCAGATACACTATTTCCAGGTGGTGGACATCAACATAAGTAACAATACTGATGATGATTAAAGGATTGTGGTGTCAAGTAACTGCTGCACTCTATGTCACTG
>NW_020868943.1:198337-200837 GCF_003789085.1 Penaeus vannamei
GGGAGTATATAAATTCAAAATAAAAACAGGTATTTGTGAAAAAAAAACACGGGCACTACTCGTTTGCGATATTTTGATGAAAAATTAATCTTTTCTCTCTATTTCTACTTTTATTTCATTCACCTAATCTGGAACGAAAGTCTATTGCGGTGCTAATATTACTATTACTATGACTACTACTACCTCTACTACTTTTACTACTACATCTACAACCTTTACAACTACTAGTCTTACTACTACTACTTCTTCTACTACTACTACTACTACTACTACTACTACCTCTGATACTACTCCCTACTACATTTACTACTCCTGCTACTACTTACTACTACTACTACTACTTAGACTACATTTACTTCTACTAGTGCTACTACTACTACTACTAACAGTTACACTTCTATTCTATTGATACTCATAAAAAATATTGTTGTTGATGTTGACGGTGCATATAATAATGATGGTGATAATGATAATGATATTTGTAAAGATAATGATAATGGTAGTAATAGTAGTAATGGTGATAACAGGAATAAGAAGGATAATGATAATAATCAATGTAATAATAGTGATACTGCTGTTGATGAAATTACGATAATGATAATACTGATTATAACAATGATTATGGTGCTAAATATAATGATGATGCTGATGCCATTAATACTGATAATGATTGTGATGATAGTAGTAGTAGTAATAATAATAATGATGCTAATAATAACAAGTTATGAGTTTGTTTTTTTTGTTTGTGTGTGTGTGTGATCACTCCGAAAAATACGTATTTCTTCGACTTATATTACAAATAATGATATTGATGATGTTGACGATGATAAGGATCATGATGCTGATGGTTATGATGACGATGACGATGACAGTAATAATGATAATGATGATAATAATGATGATAATGATACTAATATTCATAATAATAGTAATAGTTGATAATAATAATGGTAATAATAATGATAATAGCAATAATAATAACAATGATAATAACAATAATAATAACAATATAATAATAATAATTACAATGATGATGATGAATGAATAATAATAATAATAATAATAATATAATAATAATAATAATAATAATAATATATAATAATAATAATAATAATAATAATAATAATAATGAAAATCTTAATACAGCAAAAAAAAAAAAAAAACTTTTGTACAACATACAAATCAAAGAGAACGTTATTAAGATGGTGATGGTGATCATCTGTTTGTTTGTAATAATACCAAGGATAATGGAAATGATTAACAGTTAGAAGATAATAGTAATAATGCTATGGAAAATAATAATGAATAATAATAATGATATCAATGTTTTCTCTGACAATAATGATAACAATAATAGTAACTATGATAATGATGATAGCAATGATGAAAATAATATAAGTAATGATAATGATAATGATAATAGAAATAATAATAATGATGATAATACTGACTGGTAATAATAATGATAATAAAATAGTAGTAATGATAATGATATCAGTAAATATTATGATAACAGTCATATCAGTAATGATGATAATGATATGAACAATAATAATAACACTAATAATAATGTAATGTTAACGATAAGAAGAGTAACAAAAATAATAGCAACAACAATAATGATAAGAATAATGCTAATAACAATAATATTAATGATAATGATGATAATAACAATAATATAATATAATATAATAATAATAATATAATAATAATAATAATAATAATAATAATAATAAATATATAATAATAATAATAATAATAATTAATAATAATATAATAATAATAATAATGATAATATAATAATATAAAACAACAACAAATAATAATAATAATAATAATAATAATAATAATAATATAATAATAATAATAATAAAATAATATATAATAATAACAATAATAATATTTAATAACAACAACAAAATAACAACAACAACAAAAAAAACAACATATTAATAATAGCAATGATAATGATAAATATCCTAAAAAAACGACACCAACTATAATTCATATCTACGAAAACACGAAATCGAAAGCATTTTAGAAATAACGAATAAATAAAACAAATGAAATAGGAAAGCATTCAGAATATTTCGGAATAAAGTCCAGCTCAACCACTAAGAATAATTATTAAAAAACGGGAAAAAAATTATAATGATATGCATATTGTCATTGAATAAATATTCCACTGAAAATGGTGGCAAAAATAATGAATGCAATGATGATAATGATAATGATAAAAAATTAATAATAGCAACAGCAAAATGACACCAGAAATAATCACATGTTAGTATTGTTGATAATCAACGAACAACTAAATAAAAGAAAGGAAAGTAAGAAATATATAACAAAAAAACAACGCACAAACTCAACCAAGAGAGAAAGTAGATAGACAGATGAATAAATACATTAGCAAATAATAAGTAAATACATTGACAATTAAACAAATACATAGATGAATAAATGTTCAAATTAATAAAAACAAGTGAATTACCAAATAAAC
>NW_020868943.1:205837-208337 GCF_003789085.1 Penaeus vannamei
TGTAGGCTCCTTCGTCTAATCCTAGGTTAAAAGACGTCCAAACCAACTTTTTAAAAATCTTTCATTATTGACAGCCTTGCGCTTTGTCATATTTTCTTGTTTAACCACCAGAACCTCATCCTTAATATTAAGCTGTGATTTGTTGCGTCTATCGAAACGGACACCTTAGCCGAGAATATTCGATGTGCTGAATGGACCTCAGATGGCTAACGGCACTGAATATATATATATATATATATATATATATATATATATATATATATATATATATATATTGTGTGTGTGTGTGTGTGTGTGTGTGTGTGTGTGTGTGTGTGTGTGTGTGTGTGTGTGTGTGTGTGTGTGGATGCATGCATACATTCTCATATACAATGAATATCTATTGTTAAGGATATCTCTCACTAAACATTTACCGTCATTTTCCCGCCATGCCAAGTTCTGCCAACTTTTGCACATTTCAAAATTTCTGGGAACTCGGATCATTCACGTTCAAAACCTGATCAGTGATGAAAAAGTATTACGGATAATACAATTAAAAATCTAGCGATAAGATCTCACTTGATTAAAAACGAAATGGTATTATTCCAAGATGTCTAAGGGAACCGCCATTAAAAAAGTATTTCTCCATATTCGATGCTGAAAAGCCACCATCAAATTACACGAAGGTTAGAGATGGTAGCAAGTTAGCAACACATAAAAGATATATATAAACATGCGTATTGTTCCCTGTGTAAATCAACGGATCCTGCCTCAAACCTGCTGCAGTTTATAGCTTCATTTGCATACAGGTAATCCAGAAGATCTCAGAAGTAAATACGTATAATCAATGCCTCTTCCAGGTGTGCAATTCAAGTATATGCAATTTATGTGAGAAAGGAGGGGAAAAAAAGATCATTATTTGGGTGATATTTATTAGTGGTGTTTATAATTAGCGTTAGTGTATTAATTTTAGAATTGAAGAATGGTTCATGGTTAATAGTTAAGAGAAATGAATGAGCTAGACAAAATGGAAAAGCACATAAACTGGATAAATTTTCCATTCTGTATCAAATATCAGTAGTTTTGTATCAAACTAGATAAATATCTTCATAATTCACGAGATATCATGCTTCATTTACATATACTTCGCCTTAATCCTACAAAGAAAACGAAAACAAATTATGTTAATTAAATTATTCCTATTCAAAAATATTATAGATATCTTGCTAACATCGCCATGGCAATAGATGGCGTTCGTCATACTTCTTTCTAGTGTCAATAGATGGCGTTCGTGGTTGCCAACGAATGCAACAGAGATGGTTAGGTTAGGGTATTTTGATTTCCATTTATCATTATGTTTGCCTGGTTTGTTTGGTTTAACTCTTCGGTGATACTGGTACTACTACCACGATTACTATTACTGAAAATAATAATGATGAGGATAAAGGTAATTATAACTTTAATATTGATGTGAAAGGAAAATCCAAGACTACTAATTACTGAAATAATCGCGTAGACTAGAAGTAAATACAGAAGAATAAATTAATTAACTATAAAAGCAGTTTATTCCATGTTAAACCCTTTTTTCCTTAATTTCTTTTTTCATTCCTTTCTCATTCTTCCGTTCTCATCATTTTTAAAATGTATATATCCTTATCCTTTTTTTGTTTTTCTTTTCCTCTTCTCATTCTTATTTTCTTGATTTTTTTCTTGCACAATGAAGTACTGAATTAAATTTTTTCCATATCAATCCAAGTGCAGAATTTCTAAACTGAACTCATGCCTAATATAAAACGCAATAAATAATTCCAGATATTTAGATACGATACGCACAAACACAAGACACAACAAATACTTTTTTTTTCAATATATCTATTTTATTTTACTTCTCTATTTTATTTCTATTTCATTTTATCATTATTATCAATTTTACTTCACTTCGTACTTTAACCTGTGTTACTTCGACCACACGTTTCTCGACTCGCTACCTGCATGTGCCCCTCCTCTACCCATACCTCGTGTAACATACCCAGGTAATATACAGTAGTCTACCCACATATCCAATGAGCCACATACCTCATCACTGGATGTGTGATGTATACCAGATCATGTACAATAGTCCGTCCCTGTCTTTTTATATTCCCCCTCCTCTCTCTCTCTCTCCCTACCTCCTCTCTCTCTGTCTCTCTCTTATCTCTCTATCTGTCTATCTATCTATCTATCTATCTATCTCCTTCTTCCTCTCCACCCTCTCTCTCTCCCCTCTCTCACTCCCCAACCTCTCTCTCTCCCTACCCTCCCTCCCTCCCCGCTCTCCCTCCCCCCTCTCTCCCTCTGTCCCTTTTTCATTCTACTGACCGCCTACCCTCTTCGTTTCGCTCATGCCATCACCTTTGCCCCCCCCCCATCTCTCTCTCCCTATCCCTTCCTAACTCTCTCTCTCTCTCTCCTCTTTCTCTCTCTCTCTCTCTCTCTCTCTTCTCTCTCTCTCTCTCTCTCTCTCTCTCTCTCTCTCTCTCTT
>NW_020868943.1:213337-220837 GCF_003789085.1 Penaeus vannamei
TGGCTTGGGTCGATGTCCCATGGCGCTGTTTCATGGTGTTGTTTTATGTTGTTTCAGGTCGCTGAATCATGTTGTTTCATGTCGCTGTTTCATGTCGATGTCTCATGGCGCTGTTTCATGGAGTTGTTTCATGTCACTGAATCATGTCGCTGTTTCATTTCGCTAGCTCATGTCGATGTCTCATGGCGCTGTTTCATGTCGCTGGCTCATGTCTCTGTCTCTTTGTCGACGCCTCATGTCACTGGCTCATGTAAGGGACACACACACACACAGTAACATACACACATACACACACACAAACACATATTTGTATGTATGTTTGTGTGTGTGTTCGTGAGGATTCTCTTTTCTGGGTCATGGGCTTTCCATGTGTTTGCTGGAGGAGTTTCGATATGTTATTAATGTGTGGATATACGTAGGATGTTAAGTATGGTTGGGTGGGTACTTATAAACACATAGAAACATATAACATACACACAAACGCATGCACACATACACACATACACAAACATACATATCACACATGCACACAAACACAAACATATACATATGTACACATATATACAAAGCAAAATAACGCACACACAAATAAATAATAAATCTAAAAAACAAACAAACACGCACACAAACACAAACATATACATACATCCACATATACAAAAACAAAATAACGCACACACAAATAAATAATAAATCTAAAAAAGTAAACTGCAACAAAGGATGTTCCTTACTGAACAGTTATGAGAACACGAACTTTGCCGCCGGCGATAACTCAATAGAAAATGGTGCAACGGCATGTGAGCATACTGTAAACACACACACACACACACACACACACACACACACACACACACACACACACACACACACACACACACACACACACACACACACACACACACACACACACACACACACACACACACACACACACACACACACACACACACACACACACACACACACACACACAACACACACACACACACACACACACACACACACACACACACACACACACACTTCCAACAGAAATACAACTCAGTATACAATACGAACCATTTAAGATGTGTCACAGCCAACCTAACGTCTTGTCTACGGCTTTCTGCCATGAAGTTGTAATAACTCGTCACAACCCAAATAGTGATACATAGGAAATAGCACACCCAGATGAAACATAATCCAATAAGCTTAAGCTGCAAGACAGATGTCTAAAACCAAGAAAAACAAACAAATCAGTTTTTGATAACGATTTGGAATGGAATTGTAAGGGACACACACACATACACATACACACATACACACACACACACACACACACACACACACACACACACACACACACACACACACACACAAACACATATTTGTATGTATGTATGTGCGTGAGTGTTTGTGTGCATATACATATATCTACTTTCCATATTTATGTATGAATCCCTCAGGGGCAAAGATAGACTTCAAATCGGCCAAATATCCCTTTAGTCACTCGAGGACCGGAAGTTGTCCAGCGCGCATCGTTCCCTCGCAACATTAACTTCAACGTTCGTCCTTCTCCCAAAACGTTCCCAAAACGTTTGACGCGACCCGACGCGACCCGAGAAACCGACGTCGAGTGTGTGGACGGATCTTAGATTTTTTTTCATTATCCAACTTCACCATGGCGGATTTTAGTGTACAAAGGTGTGAATGAGAATGGATATCTTCGCAATACAAGAAATGTATTTACATGAGAATGAATATCTTCGCAATACAAGAAATGTATTTAAATGAGAATGAATATCTTCGCAATACAAGAGATGTATTTAAGTATATCTCTTGTATTGTGAAGATATTCATTCTCATTCATACTTTTCTACATCTGTCAACATGAATACTGTTCACGGATTTTGTCTCCTCCCGAAGGCGCTCATTTCTATTATTATCATTATTATTATTATTATTATTATTATTGTTGTTATTACTATTAATATTATTATTATTATCATTATTATTATTATTATTATTATTATTATTATTATTATTATTATTATTATTATTTATTATTATTATCATCATCATCATATTATTATCATTATTTTATCATTTTTATTATTTTATTATTATTATTATCATTATTATTATTATTATTATTATTATATTATTATTATTATTATTATTATTATTATTATTATTATTAATTATTATTATTATATTATTATTATCATCATCATCATCATCATCATTATTATTATTATTATTATCATTATTATTATTATTATTATTATTATTATTATTATTATTATTATTATTATTATTATTATTATTATTATTATTATCATTATCATTATCATTATCATTATTATCATTATCATTATTATTATTATCATTATCATTATTATCATTATTATTATCATTTTCCTGTCGCCTTCATCTTCATCCACGTGACTCCAGAGGGGGCCCAGAAGCGGGAGGAAGAGAGCGTACGACTTCCTCTGGGCCCAGTCGTCTGCAGGGCCCGTAACATCTGCTAACTTATCAACTTATCCTTGTTCTTGCGGTGAATGCAGATTAGTTGTGATTGGTATCTTCTTGCTGTCTAATTCAGGCAGGGATTTAGGGGATTCGGAGGGAGGTGAGACGATGTGGAGGGGGGGAGGGGGGGAGGGATTAGAGGCAGAGGGGGGATGAACCAAGGCAATGGATTAAGGATGTAATTCGGAAGGGAGATGAACACCTCCTGCGCCTCCTGCAAGTTCCTGTGCGATATGTGGCGTCGACGTAGGATGATTAGGAAGATTCGGTCTTGAGGGCGTTCTCGTGGTCTTCGGAAAACGCCTCCCGTAGCGGCCCAGATGCTACATGCGGGAATCCTGCAGCAGGATGGCTTCTTCGGAGTTGCTGAAAGACTTCGCTGGGACTGCGTTGTCGTTGGCAGAGCGACGACTCATACACACACACACACGCATACACACACATACACACACATATATATGTGTGTGTGTGTGTGTGTGTGCTTAAGTATGCACTAAAATGGCCTTAAATTTCTCTATGCGTTGAAACACCAATGGCATCACATGTCAAGCGACAAAAAGAATCTTATTTATATATATATATTCATTTACATATTCATATATTTTAACCCCATTTCCGCTCTTCGTAAGCACCTGACGTAGCGAGATTATCATCATCATCTCATTACCTTCGTGAATAAAGTTCATTAGCGCTAAAAAAAAAATGGAAAATGATTTTAAAAGATATTATATTTTTCACGATTCGTCTTATGGCTTTCTTAACAAAGAAGAAAAAGCGAGGAAATAAGAAATCGAAGAAAACGAAAAGGGGAAAATAAAGGAGAAGGAAGAGAGGAAGACATGGATAAAGAGGGGGAAGAAGGAGAAGGAAAATATAAGGAAGAGTGAAGTGAGAAAGGGAAAGAAAAAATGAACAGAAGAAGAAAGAGAAGAGGAAGAGGGAGAATAAGGAAAATAGAAGCAAGAAAAAAAGAAATAGAAGGAGAAAGAGAAGAATGAGAACGAAAAGAAAAGAAGGTAAAGGAGGAAAAGAAAAAAGAGAAACGAAAAGAAGGAGAAGGAAAGACGATAGAGGAAAGAGGTAAATGCGAAAGAGAAAAACGCAAAGAAATTTCAGTTAAATAAGAAAGAAAATAAGAGAAGAAAATATGGATAACGGACACGATATAGGGGACAAGAAGATGAAGAGGGTGAAAAGAAAGTAGAAAAGAACGAGGGAGAGGAAGACGAAGAAAAAAGAAAGAAAGAAGAAAGAAATAGCGAAGATAAGATAAATAAAGAAGTGAAAGAAAGGGAAAGGAGAAAGAAGAAGAAACAGGAAATGATGAAGAACAGACGAGAAGAAAATCAAGATGAACAGAATAAGAAAAAGGCAGAAGAAAATAAAACAAAAGAAAGGAAATGAAAATAAAGAAAAAAAACGAAAAACAAATTAGTAAAAGAAAAAAAGAATAGAATAAACGTACAAAAGTACAAAAAAGAAAGAAATAAAAAAAAGAAACAAATAGCCACGTACCTACTTCTAGAACCTCGAGGCAACGCCATAAAAACCTGCTTCCCCCCCTCCCTCCCTCCCTCCCTCTCCCCTCCCCCCTCCCTCCTCCTCACTTCCCTCCTCCTCCTCTCCTCTTCCTCCTTCTCCTCTCTCCTCCTCCTCCTCTCCTCCTCCTCCTCCTCTCCCTCTTCCCTCCTCCTCCTCCTTCCTCCTCCTCCTCCTCCTCCTCCTCCTCCTCCTCCTCCTCCTTCTCACTATCTCCCTCTTCTATCTCTCTTCCTATCTTCTTCTCCCTCGTCCTCATGCTCTCTCTCTCTTCACATCCTCCTATCCTCCTCCTCTCATCCTCAGCCTCCACCTCTTCTCTTCTCTCCTCCTCTACTCTTTCCCCTCCTCCTTACCCCTCCCCCATCCTCCTACCTCTAATCGCCTTCTTCCCCCTCCTCCTTACACCTCCCTCCTACTCCTCCTTCCTCCTCTCTCATTATCTCCTCTTCCCTCCTCCTCCTCCCTTCCCTCCTCCTTATACCTCCATCCCCTCCTCCTTACACCTCCCTCCTCCTCTTACTCCTCCTTCCTCCCCTCTCATTATCCCCCTCTTCCCTCCATCCCCCCACCCTCTTACACCTCTCTCCTCCTCCTCCTCCTCCTCCTCCTCCTCCTCCTCCTCCTCCTCCTCCTCCTCCTCCTCCTCCTCCTCCTCCTCCTCCTCCTCCCCCTCCTCCCTCCCTCCTCCCTCTCATTATCCTCCTCCCCTCTCATTATCCCCTCCTAGCTCCCCACCTCCCTCCTCCCTCCCCCACCACCCACCACCCTCCTCCTCCCCCCACCCCCCCCCTTCTTCACAGCTCAACAACACTCGTGGTCATTGCATTTCGGTTACTAGCCTGACGAGTAAATATTAATTCTTACCTTTTTTATATAAAAGGTGTATCAAGATAATCGATTCTAATACCGATGATTAACGAATTAATTAATGAGAGGTGAGGTAATTATATACGCGTTGCAAGCCATTAATTGCCCGAAGAGAAGATGTGGCTTCGGAAAGCTACCGTTTAATAAGGATTATTATCATTTATAATTAATTTCATGTTTTTTTCATCTATGCATTTCCTTTTCATTATCTACTTAGGTTATTGTTTTTGATGTTATTATCATCATTATTATCAAAGCCAAACAAAAACATGGAATACTACAACAGATTGCAATAAATAACAAAGAACAAAAGGCCAGTCGTAGAACAAAATAACTTATAACAAACAGGAACGGATTATATATGATTAATTTGTCATGTGTAATGTGACTTCATGTGCGTCGGTTTGTTTGCAGTGACTTTGCTTGTGACCCCCAAGCATTTTTGCTTTTGGGAGGGAAGGGAGGGTAAGGAGAGAAGGAAGGGGGAAGGGATGGTGGGAGAGAGGGGTGGATGGATGGATGGAGTGAGGGAGGGAGGGATAGAGGGAGAGAGGGAGAGGGAGGGGGATGGATAGAGTGAGGGAGTGAGGGAAGGAGGAGGAAGGAATAGTGGGAGAGAGGAGTGGATGGAGGTCCAGATGGATAGAGTGAGGGAGGATAAGGAGGGAAGGAAGGAGGAAGAGATGGTGGGAGAGAGGGTGGATGGATGGAGGGATAGAGGGAGGGAGGGAGGGATGGTGGGAGAGAGGGGTGGATGGAGGGATGGATAGAGTGAGGGAGGGAGGGAGGGATGATGGGAGAGAGGGGTGGATGGAGGGAGGGATAGAGTGAGGGAGGGAGGAAGGGAGGGATGATGGGAGAGAGGGGTGGATGGAGGGATGGATAGAGTGAGGGAGGGAGGGATAGAGGGAGAGAGGGAGGGATGATGGGAGAAAGGAAGGGAGGGAAGGGAAAATAAGAGAAACCGGAAAGGGGGGAAAGGAGAGAAGGAGGGAGAAGGGAAAAGGAGGGAGGAAGGGAGGGAGGGAAGTGGGGACTCCTGGATGAATGGATGGATTCATTGACTGATGGAGGAAGGGAGGGAGAAGGGGAAAGGAGGGAATGAGGGAGAGAGGGAGGGAAGAACAGAAGAAAGGAGGGAGTGAGCAAGGAACAAACGATAGGGAGGGATAGAAGAACAGAAGAAAAGAAAGGAGGGAGGGAGGGAAGCGGAGAAAGAAGGACCTGATGATGGAGGGAAGGAGGGAAAAGTGGAAGAGAGTGAGAGGGAAGGAGAGAAGAAGGGATAACTAGGCGGAAGCGAGAGAGGAGAGACGGAGGGCGGAGCAGGAAGAAGTAGGAAAACATTAGCAAAGGAAAGAAAGAAGAGAGAATTATGAGAAGCGGAGAAGGAAAAAGTAGCGAAAGGGAAAAAAAGCGAATAGGAAGAGAACAAGAACAACGGAAGAAGATTGGATACAGCGATAGGAGAAAATTTTAAAGAAAAGAAAGAAAACGAGAGAAAGATGAAGAGAAAAGGAGTGGCTCGAAGGAAGCGGAAGGGAGAGGGTGATTTACCCCCCCACCCCCACCCCCTCTTCGCCCTCCCCCTACCCTCTTTGCCCACCCCCCTCATCGCCCTTCACCCACCTCCCACCCCGTCTTCGCCCCACCCCTCTCCCCCCTCTTGCCCCTCCCCCACCCCCGCCCATCTCGCCCCTCCCCATCCCCTCTTCGCCCCCCTCTTCGCCCTTCCCCCTCTTCGCCCCTCCCAACCCCCCCCCCACCCCCACTCCCCTCTTCGCCCCTCCCCCACCCCCACTCCTCTACGCCCCTCCCCACCCCCGCCCCTCCCCCACCCCACCTCCTCTCGCCCCTCCCCACCCCCACCCCCACTCCTCTTCGCCCTCTCCCCCCCCCACTCCCCTCTTCGCCCCTCCCCACCCCACTTCCCCATCCCCCCACCCCCACCCCACCCCTCTTCGCCCCTCCCCCCTCGGGTGATGAACCACAAGCAACGCAAGCAGTCAACATCTGCCAGAAGACAAAGCTGACTAAAGTTCTCCCTAGATCGTCGCCTCGAGACACAAAATCTGCCTTTGCTTGAGTGCTTGCACGCTCCCTCGCTTGCCTTCGTGCATTCTCTAATCGTGCTTGCCTTCGTGCATTCTCCAATCCGTGCTTGCCTTCGTGCATTCTCCAATCCGTGCTTCCCTTCGTGCATTCTCCAATCCGTGCTTCCCTTCGTGCATTCTCCAATCCGTGCTTGCCTTCGCGCTTTCTCCATCCCGTGCTTCCTGCCTTTGATTTCCCTCCCTTCCTCCCTCTTTCGCTCTTTACCTTGTTTGTTTGCTTGCACTGCTCCTTTCCTTCCTCGTTTTTGCTCCTTCGTTCCCTTTAATCTGTCTAGATTTTTTGCTTGCCTGTTTGCCTTCCACTATCACCTGTTCCCGCCGTCTCCCCTCCCCCCCCCCTCCCCTCTCGTCTGCTTGCTTCCTCTAACTTGTTTACGCCTTCGCCTGCTTGCGTGCTTGCCTGTCATCTGTCTGTTGAACTACACCGGTGGAAATGACATTCATAATGACTTTCTCAGCTGGA
>NW_020868943.1:223337-225837 GCF_003789085.1 Penaeus vannamei
TCTCTTTTTTTTTTTTTTTTTTTTTTTGGCATAATGAAATTCAAAATCACGCGCGCTCAAACATCCGGGTTTATTCGTGCGAGTTTAAGGCCGAAATGATGACGTCACGACATATTTCTTTTAAAAAACGATAATGATTATGCTATCAGTGTTAATTTAGGAGGAGAAATAAAAAAAAAAAATTATTAAGCTATCAATGTTAATTTAGGAGGAGTGACATGGGCATCAATTATCAGTTATTACCTCAAAACGTTATTGCAAATATTTTTGAATAAAGTCGGTTATAGGATGCGTGGGTGTAGAGAATGATGTGAAAATAAATAAAATGGTGAAATAAAAAAATAAATAAATAAATAAGCAGAGGAGAATATATCATCATTATTGGTTGTTATTTTTGTTATCATTGATCATTATTAACTGTTATGTTTTTTTTTGGGTAGCGTTGGCTTGTTGGTTAGCAGGATAACAAGAAGTTAAGAACAGAATTTTTATATTTTTTTTTTTTTTTGTTTTTTTTTTTTTTTTTTTTTTTTTTTTTATTTTTTAGGTGTCGGTTTTAATTAAATATGTCGTGACCCGGAATTATGGTCCGGACCATACAACGCAAAAATTAAGAAAAATAATTTATTTAAAAAAAAAACAAGTGTGTCTTAGCCCAACTAGCATCTAAGTTGGGCTAAGACACACGTTTTTTTTTCTTTTCTTTTCTTCTTCTCTTCTTTTCTTCTCCTTTTTCTTTCTTCTTCTTCTCTTTTTTTTGGTAGTGATCCGGATCCATGCTTTTTTTTTTAATTGCATTATTGACCCTAATTGCCTTGGCGGAGGTTGCGCTCACTGAGTGGCTTATTGTAATCATCATTACTATCATCGTTTTTATTATCATTATCATTAATCAAATTATCATCAAATTCACTTGTTTGTTTGTTGTTATATGGTTTTTTATCATTTGTTGTCTTTTGTTGTCATATGGGGTTATCAATGTCACTATCAGCATAATTATGATTTTTATCATTATTATTATGATTGTTATTATCATTCATCAATTATTATTATTATCAATTATTATTATTGTTATATTAATTAATCAATTATCATTAATCATTGTTATTATTATCATTATCAATTATTATGACTAGCATTATCATTACTTTTTATTATTAATATTAATCATTACTGGTACTATCATTTCACCATTTCTCATTGTCAATCTTTACTAATCTCCTTCTTCCTCTTTTTATATGCAAAAAAGAAGGAGAAAATTGAAAAGACACATACAAAAGAGCGAAACATAATTTACGAGGAGAGAAATCGAAGGATATTAGAGAGAGAGAAAAGAAAAAGAAAGAAAAAAGAAATGAATGGGGAATGAGAAGGCCTCATACTTGATGGATCGCAAATTCTGCTTTTGAAAAATACGGATAAATTGGTGATTACCAGAAACCAGTGGAAGATGAAAAAGAAGAAGAGATAAAAGGAAAAGAAGAAGAAAAGAAGAAGGAGGAATAGAAGGGGAAAAAGAAGAAGAAAATGAAAAGAGTAAAGGGTAAGAAAAAGAAGAAAAGAAGAAAGGAGAGAATGAAGGGGGAAAAGAAGTAAGAAAATGAAAAGTAAGAAAATAGAAGAAGAAGAAGAAAGAATGAAGGAGGGGGGAAAGAAGGAAGTTTAAGGAAAAGAAGAAAGAAGAAGGAGAGGGGGGAAAGAGAAGAAAAGAAAGAAGAAGAAAGAAAAACGGAAAAGAAAAAAAAAGAAAAAGGGAAAAGAAGAAAAGAAGAAGAAGGAAAGGGGAAAGAAGTGAAGAAGAAGGAGAGAGGAAAATATAAGAAGAGAAAAATGGAAAAGAAAAATTAAAAAACAAAGAAGAGAAGAAAGAACTGTTTCATGCCAATCTACGCAATTTCTATCGAAACGAACAGGAATAATGACAACAAACGAAATCAAAGAAAAATGGTGGCAATAATGTTTTACCAAGAAAAAAAAATGTCAGTAAAGCTTGACAGTTAATAAATGAAGTTCTCTGCTTTTTAGAACAGTAAACAAAGCGTAAAGAAAGAAAGAGAGAGAGAGAAAAAATATAATAGAAGAATGAAGAGACGAAGAATTAGATGAGAAGGCACACCAAATAAGTCAACAGGATAATGAAAAAAAAAAAAATAATAAATAGATGAATGTTGGAGGACACAAACAATAAACATAACAATAAATGAGAAATACAAACCAGAAGAAACAGTTCAGAAAGAATAAAAAAAAAAGAAAAAAATGAATAAAAAAAAAGAAACAAGCAATGACCAAGGCCGGCTGAATCTTCGAAAATAATTGGACGGCACAAGGGACCGATAGAAAAGAGGGGGGGAGGGGGGGGGAAGGGGGAGGAAGGGACAGCTAGAAGGAGGGGGGAGGGGATTGAGGGGGAGGGAGGACAGCTAGAAAGGAGGAAGGAGGGGGGGTTGAGGGGAGAAGGGACCGATAGAAGGGGGGGGTAAGGGGGGTTGAGGGGGAGGGA
>NW_020868943.1:233337-240837 GCF_003789085.1 Penaeus vannamei
GTTTGCGCATGTATGACAAATTCCATGTGTATCTGTGTGTCCACACGAACATTTGTATATGTAATATACATGCATACAAATAACACTCATATCTATTATATATATGTATATATGTATATTTTATATATATATATAATATATATATATATATATATATATTATATATATAATATAAAAATATATATATATATATAATGCCGAATAGAGATTTTTTTTATACAATCTAGAATATATTCTTGGTTACTGCTGCCATTTTACCAGGATCAATTTGACCACAAATGCTGATAATTACTTCTGCCTCGTCGCCACCAATCAGGGTTTTGGGTTTGAAGGAAACCCCAAGAAAACCTAAGTTGACTTACCTAATTTTAATGTAAGTAGCATGATTAAATATCTTGATAAGGTTCGTGGGGTTACAACCATTTTTTTCTCTAGTCAAATAATAAACAGGTGTTATATCACAATGTAAATCATAGCAATAAACGTTATAAGTATAAGAATATTCTCTCCTACTAACTTAATTTAATTCTAAGGTGAACTTGAACTTTCCACCCTCCCTCTGTCTACTAATCATTAATTAATCATCATTTCTGTAAATATAACCAAAGCAATTGTAAGACGCGATCGAAACACGCCCCTCCATTTTCTAATATTTCCCGTTATTTACTTAATAAGTCATCAATTCTTCCTTTCTAACTTTCATGATTTTCCTTTCCTAAACTTTCCTTTGATTTGCTGCAGTCGGAATTGTCTCCTTCGAATAAATCCGTTGATCCAGCCACTCCTCAAGAAAATAAATGAATGAGAAAAATAAATAAAATAAATAATAAATAAATAAAATAAAATAAATAAAACAAAATAAGATAAATCAAATAAAAAATAAAAATAAAATAAAATAAAAAGCAAAAAATAAATAATAAATTTAAAAATAATAAAAAATAAAAATAAAAATAAAAATAAAATAAATAAAGAAAAAAAAAAAAAAAATAAAAAAAAAATAAATTGAAAAAAAAAAAAAAAAAAAAATAAAAATAAAATAAATAAAATAAATAAGAAAAAAAAGAAAAAAGAGAAAATAAATAAAAAGGCAAACAGACTTATTACAACAGTATGAATTTTCCCCAACCTCTCTCTCTCTCTCTCTCTCTATGAGCGAGAGGAAAAGATTCCATCTCAGTTATCATAATTCAATTCATAAGGATCCAACATTTATATCAATTCACTTATCAAGCATTACAACATTCGATTTCCGGATAAAACGAGATTTTTGGATTTCGGATAAAACGAGATTTTTTGATACCGGCATTGAACATCCCTGTGCGCAGCTGGAGAGCAAGAACGCTGTCTGTTGAAGGACGTAATGATAAAACTGCTTACTACTCCCCCTCCCCCCCATGAATTTTGAACATTTAAAAAAATCTACTCTTTATAGATGATTTTTATAATATACTCTATTAATTCCAACGCTAAATTTTGCTATATTGATAAGCCTTTAAAATAAAAATGCGTAAATTAACATTTCTGTGTGTGTGTGTCTGTATGTGTGTGTGTGTGTATGTGTATGTATGTGTGCGTGTGTGTGTGTGTGTGTGTACGTACTACATATATATATACATATATATGTCTATATATGCATGTCTGTTCCTACACATACATGCACTCACACGCACACCCTGTTGCTTACTATTTCCTCTGGCACATTTTTCTCTCAGCCACATTCTCTCTCGTGTCCCAAATGCAGTCGCTTATGCCCTTTTGCTTTTGGCCCTCGCAGGATCGCTGGATCTGAAGAGGACATCCTTCTCCATTAACCACGGCATTCTTACCTATTCTTGTTTTTTTTCTATTCTTTCTCCTGTTTTCTTCTTCTTTTTCTTCTATTCTCTCTTTCTGCTTCTTTTTCTTCTTCTTTTACTTTTTTCTCTATTATCTCTTCTGCTTCCTTTTCTTCTTTTTCTCCGTCTTCTGCTTCTACTGATATTACTACTACTATTACCTCTTCTCTTTTTTCATTTATTTTTCTTGTGTTATTTCTTTTACCATTTTTTTATTGCCGCTTATTCATTTCTCTCATATTATATATATATATATATATATATATATATATATATATATAATAATAATATATATATATATATATAATATATTTATATATATATTTATACCACACACGCACACACATACACACACACACACACACTGTGTGTGTGTGTGTGTGTGTGTGTGTGTATATACATATATATATATATATATAATATATATATTATATATATATATATATTATATATATATAATATATATATAGACATATAATAATTATGTATGTGTGTGTGTAAATAAATGCATACACATATATATGGGGGGGGGGGGCAGATTGATTGATAAAATCGACGGTAGATAGCTAGATAGAGTCAACACATAAATATACCACACAGAGAGATAGAGAGAATCCCAAATCCATATCTGTCCCGCGCCTCCTTCCCGCCTCCTTCTCCATTCCCTCCCCTCTTGCTATCCTGCCCTCCCTCTCTATCCCTTTCCCTCCCGCCCTCCTCTCCATCCCTCCCTCCCTTCCCACCTTCCCTCTCCTCCCTCCCCTTCTTCCCTCTCCCACCTTTCCGCTTCCTCCCTCCTCCCTCTTCTCTCTTCCCGCCGCTCCCTAATCCATCCCTCCCCTCTCCATCCACTCCTCCTTTCCCCCTCTTCCCTCCCGCCCTCCTCCTCCATGACCCCCCTCTTCTTCTCCCATCTTCCCTCTCCATCTCCCCTCTCCCGCCCTCTCCCTCTCCCTCTCTCCTCCTCATCCCCTCCCTCTTCCTCTCCCTACCCACCCTCCCTCTCCACCCCCCCTCTTCCGCCCTCCTCTCCATCCGTCCCTCCTCTCATCCCTCTCCCTTTCCGACCTCCCTATCCTCCCCCTTCCTCTGGCCCATCCCTGGCCTCCTTCTCATCCCTCCCCTCTCTCTCCCTCCTTTCTCCATCCCCCCTCCTTCTCCCTCCCTCTCTCTCCATCCTTCCCTCTCCATCCCTCCCCTCTTCCTATCCCTCCCTCTCCCTCCATCCCATCCCGCCCTCCCCCCTTCTTCCCTCCCTCTCCCTTCCCCCCTCCTCCATGACCCCCCCTCTCTTCGGGAACACCTGGCTGGATCGCCGAGAGAGATTCATTCCAGTCTTCACCTCTCCTGCGGGCGATGGAGAAGCAAATGGCCGCAGTTGTAGGATCCTCACGTCCCTCCCTCGTAGGATGGACTTCGTAATTACTTCGCCGCGTCCCTTGCTTCGCGGGATGTCCATAGATTTCGTAGGGCGGGCGATAGGGGTCGGATGCAGGCCGGTTGGTGGGGGATTTTGCTCCTTAGAGGTGTGTGTGGGGGGATCTTTTTTGTTTTTTTCCTTATCCACTAAGAGTTTCTCAGTTTTTGTTCGGTGTTTTTTCATTCGCGGATTTATTGTTTATCTGAAATTGCATATATAAATATTAATGGTAATGACGGTGAATATTTATATGTGTATATCTGGAAATATATATGTAAATGTATTCATATCATATATATATATATATATATATATATATATATATATATATATATATTATATATATATATATATATATATATATATATATATATATATATATATACTATGTATGTATATATATGTATATATATATATATATATATATATATATATATATATATACATAATATATATACATTATATAACATACATATATATATATATATATATATAATATATATATATATATAATATATACTACAAATCAACTCACTCACTCAAAGAGGATGGTGGAGGGGGAGCGGCACGATCGATGCAAAAGTAAGAGCTCATCTGAGGGAGCGAAAGGAGGAGAGAGCAACTAAAAAAGGCAACGGAGGAAAGAGAGCGAAAGGAAGCGACGAGACCCGACGAGGAGGAGGAGATGGAGGAACGGGGAGGGGAAGGGGAGAGACTCAAGAGGGAGGAGGGGGGTAGGAGGAGATGGAGGAAGGGGAGTAACGCGAGCAAGGCAACGCGCGAAGGACAGCAAGAACAATAAACACATATACATAGAGTAGTAATATGGAGCTAATGACGGTAAAGTGTAAAGATATATAGTAGTGAAAGTGAATAGTAGGTATGGTAATTAAGATGTATAATAACATGAATTGACTCACATAGTAGTTAGGCTGCGAGTAATGTGTCACAAATGTCGAATAATATAGTAGTATTTATTTATTTATTTTTTTATTAATTAATTATTTATTTTAATGTGTAAATTTAAAGATTAGCATTATTTAAACGACATGCGGATGAGTAACAATTCACAACACAGCCCACACAGATCGGCAATAGGAAGGGGAGGCGAGTGGTGAGGATGGATGAAGACTAATAGGTGAAGAGATGTAAGTGATAAGTGAATAGTGAAGATTAGGAAAGGTGAAGGGTGAGTGAGGAGGTAAGGAGGAGTAGTGAAGAAGATAGGAAGTGAAAGTTAGATATATAGGTAGTGAAAATACATATAATAAATATTATTATTATATTGTATTGAAGATAGGTAAAGGGTGAGTGAATATAATAGGTATAGTGTAGAATGTAAGTATAAAAGTATATAGTAAGCCGCCCATGCGTGTGTGTGGTGTACTGTGTGTGTGTTGTGTCAATGTAATATATATATATGAATAATATATATATATAAGATTATATATAACTTTATATATAATTTAATGAGTAAGGTGTGATGTGTGTGTGTTTGTGGTGTTGTGTGTTTGGGGTGTTTGTGTGGGGTGTGTTGTGGTGTTGTGTTGTGTTGTGTGTGTGATGGTGTGTGTGTTGTGGTGGTGTGGGCCTTGTCGCGTGTGTTGCAATGTGTGTAAATGTGTGGTGTGGTGTGTTGTGTGCCATAACATGCCATATGTATGTACGTATGTGTTGTGTGGTCCCTTTTAAAGGAAGAAAAATGGATTTTTAGGCAATAGAAAGGCCGCGATACCAAATTTTCTCTAATCTGATAACCACAAAAAGTAAATGCGGTCACTTAATTGCCAGTTTAGGAGTTTGCAGTCTTTTCTTTACAAAGCAAAGTAGATAACGAGCCTTGTTGAAGCAAGTCAACAAGATGGTTTTTATAATTTCGTCACGATGGTTTTTTAAATCAAAATCCCTCAAAAATACCAAATCTATGCCACTGTGGCTAGAACAATCAACGCAACAAACACTGGAAATTAGAAAATAGAAAATCAGATTCGTGCTGAAAACAATTATAAGAAATCATTAATAAGAAAGTATCTTTCACTCTTATGTCTTTTTATTTTTATTTATCTGTTCTCTCGCTATTTTTTTCTTTTATTCTTTCGAATTCAATTTGACCTAGAAGACGACGAGGGGTGCAGTGTGGGTTTGGATGTGTCTTTCGTTAATTAATTATAATCTATTTATGTGTATATACATTCATCGGCGATCAGGTTGTGGATTCGCGTTTAAAGTTTGTAATCGTAAAATGCATCTGTTTTATTTAAATCTACTTTTAGTTGGTATTTTTTTTTCTTTCTATTTTTTCGTTTCGTTCCTCCTTCCTTTTTTTCTTTCTTCCTTCCATCTTTTCTTTATATCTGTCATTAAATCTCTTTCTGTGTTTCTTAATATTTTTCTTCTTTCCTCCTTCCGTCTTTCCTTTCCTTCTCTCATTAGATCTTTCTTTTCTATCTTTCTTTTTCTCATTCTCGCTTTTTCCTTTACGTGTATGTTTTCTGTTTTTTTTCTTTCTTCTTCCTCTTCTTCTCTTCATGCTTCTTTTTCTGTAAATTCTTCTGAATTCTTCTTATTCTCTGGTGAGTTCTTCTTCATCTCCTTCTTCTTCTTCTTCTTCTTGTCTTCTTCTTCGCTCTGTCTTTCTATCTTCCTCTTCCTTTCTTTCCTTTTTTCTTTTACCGCTTTCACCTTTTGCTATTTACATACAAACCCAAACCCCTCTATCCACAATGCGATATCTGGCGCCCCCAGCCGACGGCACCGCGAACCTATTGGATCGCGCCTTAGATACAAATTATTGCGCACGCAAGGTCTTTCATAAATTAAGACCCCTTCTATAGACCTGTTGTATTTACGTACGATACGTGAAAGTAATTTTGCGCATCGCCTCACCAGCATCCGTAAGCGCTCCGTGTATCCGTGTAGTCTCTCTCTGTCTGCTTGTATCTCCTGCGTCTTGGTTCTTGGATGAGAAAGGATTGGAATTCAGAAGGGAAGACCTCCATTTTTGGCCTCCTTCCAAGGGGGGTGAAAGGGGGAGGTGGAAGCGGGGGGGGGGGAGTGGATGGTAGGGGGAGCGGAAGGGAAGGGGAAGGGAAGGGGAAGGTAGGAAGGGAGGGGAGGGGCAGAAGGGGAGGTAGGAAGGGAGGGGAGGGGCAGAAGGGTAAGGAGAAGGGAAGGGGTAGGAAGGGGGAGGGGAGTGCAAAGGGTAAAGGAGAAGGGAAAGACAGGTAGGGTGAGGGAAGAAGGGTAGGGATAGGGGAGGCAGAGGGTGTGAGAAGGGTAGGGAGAAGGGAGGGTAGGAAGGGAGGGGAGGGAGCAAAGAAGGGTTAGGCAGAAAGGGAGGGTAGGAAGGGGGGAAGGGGAGGTGCAGAAAGGGTAAGGAGAAGGGAAGACAGGTAGGGGTGAGGGAGAAAGGGTAGGGATAGGGGAAGGCAGAGGTGGAGAGGGTAGGGAGAAGGGAGGGTAGGAAGGGAGGGGGAGGGGCAGAAGGGTAAGGCAGAAGGGAGGGTAGGAAGGGGGGAGGTAGGTGGAGAAAGGTAAGGAGAAGGGAAGACAGGAAGGGGTAGGGAGATGGGTAGGATAGGGGGAGGGGAGGTGGAGGGGGAAGGGAGAAGGGAAGACAGGAAGGGAGGGGAGGGGCAGAGGGTAGGGAGAAGGGAGGGCGGGAGAGGAGAGGGAAGAAGGGTAGGGAGAGGGGGGGTGGAGGAGGAAGGGTAGGCGACAGGATTAGGGAGGGAGGGGGGCGGAAGGGTAGGGAGTAGGGGCAGGGAGGGGGAGGAGGAGAAGCAGGTTGTCATATGCTCGTCAAGCTTGACAGACCCGGGCGAAGTTTGTCAAGGTATGCTCAGTAATATTTAAGTGGTACTCCAGGGTCTACGTGTCTACCGCCACGGCTTCTACGAGGCGGGGGAGGGGAGAGGGGGGAGGAAGGGGTTAAACTACCTCTCCTGCTCCCCCCCCAAACCCACTTTTATTCCCCGCCCTCTTCCTCCTCGTCCCCTCCTCCTCTCCTCATCTTCTTATTTTCTCCTCCTCCTCCTCCTTCGTATCTTCTTCCTTCTCCTCATCTTCCTCCTCCTCCTCCTTCTCATCTTGTTCCTTCTTCTCCTTCTCTTCATCTTCTTCCTCTTTCTCCTCTCCTTCCTCGTCCTCGTCCTCCTTGCCCTCCTCCTCTTCCTTCTCCTTCTTCTTTTTTCTTCTCCTTTCTTCTCCTTATTCTTTTTCTTTCTTCTCCTTCTTCTCTTTTCC
>NW_020868943.1:245837-248337 GCF_003789085.1 Penaeus vannamei
ACTCTGACGTCAATAAAGTTGGTAAGTCCTCGGACGAGAATTTAATAATAAAAAAGCGGCAAATATGTACCTGAATGATAAACAAGAAGGAGAGAGAGGAGAGAGAGGAGAGAGAGAGAGAGAGAGAGAGAGGAGAGAGAGGAGAGAGAGAGAGAGAGAGAGAGAGAGAGAGAGAGAGACAGAGAAGACAAGAGAGAGAGAGAAGAGAGAGAGAGAAGAGAGAGAGAGAGAGAGAGAGAGAGAGAGAGAGAGAGAGAGAGAGAGAGAGAGAGAGAGAGAGAGTCAGGAGAGACAGAGTTTAGAGATCCAGGTCTGAATAATCTCTCTTAAGTCCTTAAATGAAAATAAAGTGACTAAAAGTGGTAATATTGTACCTGAACAATGAACAAGAATTGAAAACATTTTTTTCCTGGATTATCTCTCTCCTCATTCTAAAATATCTCAAAAGAATGGATATAAATCTAAACGAGAATAAAATTATCCAAGAAAAAGTAAATATATACGATAAACAAAAAAGCGAAAACCTGATAGTAATTTTTATGGACAATCTCTCTTTAAAGCGACATTATCTTGTTTATATTTAATCTTCATTCTAAAACATCTCAATAAAAGGGTTTAAATACCTAAATGGGAATAAAATAATCGAAGAAAAAGCAGTAAATATTTTCCTAGGATAAACAACAATCGAAAACCTGATAAAACCTGATTGTTTTTTTTCTGAATAAACTTTTTTCAGTCAGAACGCTCGACTTTGTTGCTGATCATTCTTATTACGCAAAGAAAACAACAACAGAAAAATGAAATAAAACAATGATTTAATTTTCTTATTAAGGGTTTGTTGCATATGATTCCGTGTTTTTTTTTTTTTTTTTTTTTTTTATTATAACGTCTTACATTATCAGAAATCATGTGGTTAAACAAACATATAATGATAAGTGCAATTATGATACTAATGATGATAATGATACTCAAAATTATGATGATAATGATAATAGTAACAGTAATAATAATATGATAATGATGACAACAACTAAAAGTAATAATAACTATAATACAAATGATAGTAATGATAGTAATAACAATGATAATGCTGATTATGATGATGATAATGATAGTGATGATGATAATGACATCAATGATACTGATAATAATAAGAGTAAAATCAATAGTAATAAGTTATAATAATAATAATGATAATGACAGTAGATGATAATAATGATAATAATATTAATAGAAATAATAGTAATGATAATGATAATAGTAGCAATAGTAGTAGTAATAATAATAATGAATGATAATAATGATAACAATAATGATGATAATAATGATAACGATAATGATGATGATAATAATGATAACAATAATGATTATAATAACGATAACAATAATGATGATGATAATAATGATAACAATAATGATGATGATAATAGTGATAATGATAACAGAATGAAGGACAGACAGACAAAAACAGCTATTATTGTATTTTTGGTCAAGATCTCATTTCCGTTCGTCCTTTCAAGATGAATCTCATGTTTTATTTTACTTTATTTACGTAACTCCACGAGCCTGTTTGACAAGGAGAGGAGGAGAAGAAAGAATGGAAAGAGAAAGAAAAAAGTATGAAAGAGAAAAGAAAATAATGGAAAAGGGAGAAATACAGGAAGAGTAAAGAGTAAAAAAGGAAGAAGAAAATAAAGAAAGAAAACAAAGGGAAGCGAAAAAAGTGGGGGGAAATACAGAAAGAAGGGAAGAAAGAAAGAAAGAAAAAACAAAGCGAAAATAGATAGAAAAAAAAACAATCAATTCTCTCACCGAATTTCAAACAATTTTCACCTCCACCGAACCTTAAAAAAAAACCACCGAGCCTATAAAAAAATAAAAATAAAATTGAAATAAAAAAATCCACCGAATCTTAAAAAAAATCCACCGAACCTTTAAAGAAATAAAAAAATAAAAAAAAAAAAAATCCACCGAACCTTAAAAAAAATAAAAAAATAAAATAAAAAAAATAAACACAACCTTTACACAGAAAAAAGCAAGATTTTATGCCTTGAGTCCTCACCCAAACAACACTTTACAGACAGACCGAGCGCAGAAAAGCTAATGCGAGAGGGGGAGGGTCGCGCAGTCAGCTGTGATACACAGAAAGACCAAAAAAAGACTATAATTTTGCGCTGTTGAGTGACGTTTTGGCTTCTGGGTACATCGCGGGACCAAAGAATAGGATTTAAGGCTGTGTTGGGTGTTGATTCATTTTTGCTACGTGCGTTTTTTCTGTTTCTCTGTTTCTTTTTTTCTTTTTTCTTTTTTTTTTGTTTTTGTATGTGTCTCTCGCTGATGTTTAGTTTATCTCTGTCTCTGTTATGTATGTTGTCTGTATCTCTCTATCTCTCTATCTATCTATCTATTTGTCTACTATCTCTGTCTATCTGCTTATCACCTATTATCTAATCTATCTCTTTCGAATAATCCATTTCTATCTATCTATTTATCTATCAAT
>NW_020868943.1:273337-290837 GCF_003789085.1 Penaeus vannamei
GTAAATAATAAAGTAACTAACATAGCATTCATTGTGGGATTAATGTATTCTTGATGTATCCCTGCCTGGTTTGGTAAAACTGCAAGTGGGAGGTTTGTTAGTAGTTCAGGAAGCGGAATAGATTTAGCGTTTGCTTGTTTGGTCAAGAGTGTAGGTGTGTGTGTGTTGGGGGATGGGCGATTGTGTGTGTGGGAGAGAGAGAGAGAGAGAGACAGGCAGACAGACAGACAGAGACAGACAGACAGACAGACAGAGACAGAATGCTTGTATCTGTATATATGTATTTCAGATCATGATACTAAATAACCACAAGAACAGCATTCTAATACAAAAGAAGGAAAAAATATGTATTCATCTCGGTTCTTCTTAGCATACAAGAACGTAAGCTGAGATAATGCTCCCTGGTTCTAATGATGGGCGGGGACTAGTTACCTCTTTGCTACTGGCTACCTTTACCTGAGGATTCGGAGGAGACAATTTGGAAAAGTGGGGGGGGGGGAGAGAGAGAGCAGGAGGGAGGAAGAGGGAGAGAAAGAGAGAGACAGACGAAGAGAATAAGAACGAGACTAACAGACAAAACAAAAAGAAAGAAAGACGAAATACAAAGCGAACGAGAGAGAGAGTGAGAGAGAGACTAACAAACGGAAAGAGAGCCAGCGAAATAGAGAGACAGATAGACCGAGAGAGAGAGAGAGAGAGAGAGAGAGAATGAAGAGATTCCTCGACCCTCCTCCTTTGGCGTCTGTAGCAGAACCTCCCCAGAGATGCAGATGCACGCAAGAACGAGGGCGTGCTCTGGCTTCTGATTCCTCCGGCCTCTGACGTGACGCTCCTTCTTAACGTCCTCCAGGCTCGTACTTGAAGAGAGAAGAAGTCCTTCGTTGCCTCCTTCAGGATGCCGAGGTCTTGGCTTCGTTGCCATGTCCTTGAGGCGGTGTCCACGACAAGAAGGACACTGTTATTTGATCTGTTTCTTGTATTTATTATCTTTGAGCCGTTTCTTTTGTTATTTTTATCATTTCTTTTATTTTCTATCTTGTAGTTATATTTATTTATTGTTGATAGATTTTTATTATCGTTAATATGACATCTGTTTACTCAGTTATTATGATCATTATTGTATTTATGTATTTGTTTTGATACATTTATTATGATCATTATTATTATTTGTATCTATTCATTCATTTATTGATGGCTGAGATATTGGTCGAAAGCGTTTTAATTAAACAAATATCAAAATTCATGTTAATCAACCGAGTTATAACAACCAAAGAGTAGAAGTTGTTATCGCTGAAATATCAATTCATTTTCATATCAAAAAGACCCCATTATTTACACGGCTCGTCTACCATTTATCACCTTTGTCGCCGTTTCCTTAAATGTAACTACCTTATCAACTCGATAAAAAAAACACAATAGGTTGTTGATAATAATCTCTGAACAGATTTGCATACGTGGCGCTGTGAGATGTGACAGCCATGCGAGAAGATGCAATAAGAGCGTGTTCGGTACCTTCATCTTGGACGAGGAGACGGTGGTGGTGGAGGAGGTGGTGGTGATGGTGGTGGTGGTGGAGGTGAGGAGGTGGTGGTGTGGTGGTGGTGGAGGAAGAGGAGGTGGTGGTGGTGGTGGAGGTGGAGGAGGTGCTGGGAGTGGTGGTGGTGGTGGAGGAGGAGGTGGGTGGTGGTGGTGGAGGAGGAGGTGGTGGTGGTGGTGGAAGAGGAGGAGGAGGCGGTGGTGGTGGTGGTGGAAGTGAGGAGGAGGTGGCATTGGGGGGGAGAAAGAGGAGGAGGAGGTGTGGTGGTGGAGGAAGTGGAAGAGGTGTGGGAGTGGTGGGGTGGTGGTGGAGGAGGAGGAGGTGGTGGTGGCGGAGGAGGAGACGGTGGTGGAGGAAGAGGAGGAGAAGGTGCTGGGGTGGTGGAAGAGGAGGAGGTGGTGGTGGTAGTGTGGAGGAAGAGGAGGTGGTGGTGGTGAAGGAGGAGGTGGTGGTGGTGGTGGAGGAGAGGAGGAGGTGGTGGTGGTGTGTGGTGTGGAGGAAGAGGAGGGCGGTGGTGGTGGAGGAAGAGGGAGGAGGTGGTGTTGGTGGTGGTGGAGGAGGTTTTGGTGGTGGTGGTGGTGGTGGAGGAGGAGGAGGTGGTGGTGGTGGTGGAGGAGGGAGGTGGTGGTGGTGGACGGAGGGGTGGTGGTGGTAGGAGGGGTGGTGGAGGAGGAGGGAGTGGTGGTGGAGGAGGGTGTTGTGGGGGTGGTGGAGGAGGAGGTGGTGGTAGTGGTGGTGGTGGTTGGAGGAAGTAGGAGGAAGGTGGTTTGGGGGGAGGAAGAGGAGGTAAGGTGGTGGTGAGTGGAGGAAAAGGAGAAGGTGGTGGAAGAAGAGGATGAAGGTATTGGGCGGTGGTGATTGTGAGAGGAGGAGGAGGAAGAGGTGGTGGGTGGAGGAAGAGGAGGAGGTGGTGGTGAGGAAGAGGAGGAGGTGGTGGTGGAGGAAGAGGAGGAGGTGGTGGTGGAGAAGAGGAGGGAGGAAGTTAGGTGGTGTGGAGGAAGAGGAAGGAAGGTGGTGGTGGAGGAAGAGGAGGAGGTGGTGGTAGAGGAAGAGGAGGAAGGTTGGTGGTACGGAAGGAGGAGGAGTGAGGTGGTGTGGTGGTGGAGGAGGTGGTGCTGGGCTGTGAGGAAAAGGAGGAGTGTTGGTGTGGGAGAAGAGAAGGAGGTGGTGGAGGTTATGAGAAGAGGAGGTGCCTGGTGGTGGAGGGAAGAGAGGAGAGAATGCTGGTGGGTGGAAGAGAAGGTGCTGGTGTGAGGGAAGATGAGATAATAGTGGCGTGGGAGGGATGAGGAAGAGGTGGGTGGAGATGAAAGGAGGGGAGGTAGGAGGAGAAATATGTAGTGTGGGAGGGAGGAGGAAGAGATGGTGGTGGAGGTGGAGGAGAAATCAAAATTTGTAGTGTGGAGTGGAGAAAGAGGAAGATGGAGGAGGAGGAGGATCGTGGTGGAAATGCAACAGGCGGTGAGGGTGGAGGGAAGGAAATGTGAAATGAAAAATGGAAAGAGGGAGAAGGAGGAGGAGAAGGTGGTGGTAGTGAAGAAGGCGGAAAAGTTGGTAGATAATGAGAAGGAGGAAAAACGAATCGGGGAAGACTTGACAAAAAAGACAAGAAAAAGAAAAAAAAGCATGACTAGGAGGAAGAGAAAGAAGGAGTAAAAGGGAGAGGCAAGAAGAAGAAATCCGGAAAGAAAGTGAAATAAAAAGAAACAGAAGAATTGTTGGCATAAGACGAAGAAGAAGAAGAGAAAACAGACGAGGAGACATGCCAGGGGACAGGACGAAGAAAAAATCGAGAAAGAAGAGGAATGAAAACAAACAGAAGATTAGAAGGGGTAAGAGGAAGAAAGGGAGGACAGAGACAGAAGAGGTCAAGAGAGAGGACGAAGAAGAAACAGCAAAGAAAGGAGAGAAGTAGAAAGAAACAGAATAAGGAATGAGAACAGAGAGAGAAAAGAAAGGAGACAGACCGAAGAAGAAATCAGGAAAGAGAGAAGAGAAATGAAAATAAATACAATAAGAATAAAGAAGACAGAGACGAAAGAGAAGAAAGAAACAAAGAAAGAAGAAAGAAATAAATTAAAAAATTAGAAATAGATAAATAAAGAAGGAGAAGGCAGAGAATGAGAAAAACGAAGAAGAAACCAGCAACGAAAGAAGAAGTAGAAAGAAATAAAATAGCAAGCGAGAGAGAGGAACAGACAAGAAGAATCAGGAAGAAGAGAAGTAGAAAGAGAACAGAGACGAGGAGAAAGGCCAAGAGAAAGACCGAAGAAGAAACCAGTAAGAAGAAGAGAAGTAGAAAGGAAGAAGAAACCAGCAAAGAAGAGAGAACAGAAAGGAAGAAGAAACCAGCAAAGAAAGAAGAGAAGTAGAAAGAAACAGAACAAGAGGACAGAGACGAGGAGAAACCCAAGAGACAGACGAAGAGAAACCAGCCAGAAATAAGGGAAGTAGAAAGAAACAGAATAAAGGACAGAGACGAGGAGAAAGCCAAAGACAGACCAAAGAAGAAAACAGTAAGGAAAAGAAACCAGCAAGTAAAGAAGAGAAGCAGAAGAAACAGAATAAGAGGACCAGAGACGAGGAGAAAGCAGGCGAAGAAGGGGTCGTCCTTCTCTTCTCTCTCTCTCTTCTTCTCTCTATCTCTCTCTCTCTCTCTCACACAAACTGATCTTACGTAATGTTGATCCGTGGTGAAAAAATGACTCGTTCTCTTCTCAGTGCATGAGTCGTTCGTCTCGTCCGGGGGGGGGGGGGGGGGGGACCTGTCCTCTTAATCTCCCACCTCCCTTGTTCGTCGCCTTAGGGTTCTCTCTATATCTACTCTTCTGTCTCATTCTGTTTCTCTTTTTCTTTCTCGATCTCTGTCGTGTCGGTCTCTTGTCTCTCTCTACTCTCTTACTATTCCGAGACCGTATTCTGTTCTAAAGTACCTCTCCTTCTCGTCTAGTTCTTATCTCTCCTCATCTCGATCTCTACCCAACCCACTCTCCTCCATCTCGACAATCTGTCTCATCTCTGCTTGCTTACTTCTTTCTCTCTCTCATCCCGGTCTCTCTCTCTATCCTCTCTCTAGTCTCTCTCTTCTCTCTCTCCTCTCGTTGCTTCTCTCTAATCTTCTATCTCATCCTAATCTCTATCTATCATCTCTTCTTCTGTCTCCTCTCTCTCTCTCTCTGCTGTCTCTCTCTCTCTCTGTCCTCTGTGCTGGGCTCTCTCTCTGTCTCATGTCTACTGTCTCTGTCTTTCTCTCGTCTCACTCAAACACTCATATCGTCTCATACACTATACTGGCATCCTCTCACGATCTTCTCATTCCGTCGCTTTAACCCTCTCCTATGCGTTACAATTCTGCCTGAGTGAGCTTCTTTTGCTCATCATACGCTTCCAATTCCTTCAAGGGGGCATAGGGTCGGTGTCTTAGTAAATTGCCCTGGCTCTGGGTTAGGCACCCCGTTGACGTCATCTTTCACCATTCATCAGCCTCCTCTTGCATCTAATAACTCTCTCACCTACACACACTGTACACACGATACGATCACTACTCTTCTCTACACAACACACATATACTTATCTATATAAACTATATATATATATACTTTATATATATAATGTGTTGTGTGGTCGTGTGTGTGTGTTGTGTGTGTGTGTGTGTGTGTTGTGTGTGTGTGTAACATATAGTAATATCTGCTAAGAATTATTATATTATAAATATATTCTCTATGATATACTCATCCTAATCTTAATATTATATTAACACTATAAGTATGTATATATGTAATCACCTATCATATTATCCGTAATAATTCATCCTTATACTCTATCCTATAAATTACACTAGGCATACTAGGTATTAGTATATTCGTATCTCAATCTAGTTCTCGTCTACTATATAATTTGTCTATCTCTCTCTCTCTATCTATCTAGTCTATCTATCTATATGTATACCTATGTATCAAATATAGCTATAATTACTATAATTCTATCTACTCACTATATATCTGCTTAATAAATCCTATACTCTATCTTCTCTTGGTTCTCACATTCCTTGACTTCCCATCTATCAATGATTATTATTCATTTGCATTACTTACTACTATCTAATACTTTATTCGTTTATTTTTATCACAGCTCGTCTCTCTCTATCATCTGCTCGTACTTCCCTCATCTTCTTCTCTCTAGCTAATTTAATAACTACTTAACCCACCCTTTATTTATTTTTTTTGCTCAATTGTCCCGTATACGCTTAGTCTTAATCTTATTCACTACTTCCCATATCTATGCTTCACTCTTGTACTATCTTACCTCGTCTTGTTCGCTTCTCCGTACACTCATTCTCGTCTCCCTCCCTCATTCTTTTTATTTATATTTTTTTTCCATTGTTCCAGTATATAATGATCTCAAGAGCCATGGTGCGAGTTTGAATCGAGGTTTTTAGTTGATGTTCTTCAGAGCTTTTTCTGTTTGGTCAGATAAGAGTGCCAATGAAATGGACAGGAATAGCTTATATGGTTCCTATTAAACTATAAACGGCCTTGGACGGAGCATTGTTTTGCAATGAGTTGTTAAGGGTAAAGGGTGAGGCGTGACTTGTCAATTATTAATGGAGAATAATTGAAGGGTTTTATTTTTTTTTCTTTCTTTCTTTTCTGGTTTCCTTGGGTTTGTTAGGTCGGGGGATTTGAATTGATTGGTGTTTTCTCTTTGTTTATATCCGTTCTGTAATTGTGCTAGCATGGCTTTTATTGTTTACTGTTGTGTTTTTGTTGTGATTTGGTTGTTTGTGTCTCTTTGTGATCTAGAACTTTGCTATCTTCTTTTCTTCTTCTTCTGCTTCTTCTTCTTTTATTATACTTACTTCTTCTTCACTTTTGTACATACTATTCTTTACTTAATAATTCTTATTACTTATACTTATTACTTAATGACTTTACATTTTCTACTTTTTCTTACTTTTAACAGTATCTTCTGGTTACTCTTATAAATACCGCTGTCTCACTAATACCAACCTATCTAATCTATCTTCTACTTACATCCTATATTTAACTCTTAATTATTTATCCATCCTCTCTACTTCTTTATCTCTTAACCTCTTCATTTTATCTTCTTACTTCCTCATCCTCCTCTCCTCTTGTATACTCTCTTTCTCTCGTATCCTCTCTACTATATCTTTGTATTATGCTTCTATCTCTGTTAGTCAACCAATCTAGACAGACTTCTACCCTTCTAATCATCTTTTTCATATTTATAACACTCCTCCACACATAACAACCTATCTATACACTGCACACGTTACACATATGCCATATCCCCGACTCCTCTTCCCCTCGTGCAACGCCGCTCATCTACTACTCTTTCGTCTTCGTCGATCACACGTAAAATCTAGTTACTCCATCCTCCCTACGGATCAGTTCGTCGCACCGTCTTCTTTCTCGCGTCTTAGTCGCGTATTACACCTGTGTAACCTCAACAGCCACAACAACAGGCTTCTCCTCCTCTTATTCTGTTTCCGAGACTCATTGATATTTTCATCATGGTCAAAGATTTATCAGACACAGACAGCTAGAGCGTTTGATTTTAGACTGGGGTGTAGCGGAGATTGGGAACTACTGCAGTGCCATCTCTCTCTCTAAAAACAGATTAAGCGTAAATTACGCATTCTGATGATTAACGAAGAAAAAAAATACCCACCCCTAAGCACACCCTCGCCTCTTCATTTCTGTCAGATAGCGTTTTCATTCTCCACTTCTGCTCATCTCGTGAAATTATCGTCTCCATTACTATTACGCCGCACCCACAACGCAGCAGGACAACGGAACACACTCCATGTCAAGTATGCACTGCTTTGTCTTAAATATAGTGGCGTCTGATTGAATTCAGACGCACAAATGTTCATGGTTTATTTGTATCAGTCATGGTACTAGAGGAGAAGGTCAGAGATAATGGTTAGGATTTTCCGCGATTCTGCATGTATCATGGTACTCGTGGATTATGGAGAATACAACGGGATAGAGTGATTATGATAAAAAGGGAGACTTAAGGGAGAAGCAGAAGAGATAACAGAGAGAAGAAAGAGTGAGATTCGGCTTAGAAGGAAAGTCAGCCCTCGAGGGAGATAAATGCTAGACGGAAGGCGCAGGTCAGAGGAGAGAGAGTGATGGGAAGAGTCACACTTGAACAGTAATGATCGAATCGTATCTTTATCTACACAGTCAGAATGACGATAGAAGGAGAGGAGATAAAACGACAGAATAGCATATAATAGAGAGTAGAGGGGTTGCGGGATGAGAAGTTATAGTGAAGAATACGATTCAGAGAGCAGAGATGTAAAGTAGGCAGTCTCCCGGCATAGCGAATAGAAGAGACCAGATGAAGACTGCAAAATGACTCATGCGTTATACAGGTCAACATGCGTATCTGATTGTAGACTTATAGGGGTTCCAGAAATTTGTGGACAAGTTTGGGTTTAGTTAGTATAGGGGGAGAGCAGAGAGGAGAAGAGGAGAGAGAGACAGAGAGAGAGAGAGGAGAGAAAGAGACGTGAGTAGAAGTGTATGAAGAGATGGAGAGAAGCAGAGAAAAGAGAGAGGAAGAAGTAGATAGGAAGATAGAGTGATACGAAGGAGAGATGAGGACGAGAAGAGCAATACAAGCAAAAGAGCTATCAGTCTGTTGGACTTCATGCTGATTTTTCCACATTAAGATCCATCAAGCATTAAGTTACGTTATAGATTATTTTATTTCTATCTTAGCACAAAAAGGTGCTCGTTTTCCCGACTGAACCATGTTTCAATCAAGTACCGTACTAGTCAGACACACAAATAAAAACAACCACTCGGGTAAAGGAACGAATCAACGAAATCAATATAAAAACAGATGACCTAAGTAAACATGAGAGCATGAAATATAAACCGAATAAAATTAAACAAGATGTAAAGAAGTGCATGTTAGCGCTGAGAGTAATGATAGTAGGCTTTGCAAAGCTAGAATTAAATAGAGCAATACATAAATAAAAGTAATATCTGCGTATAATTTTTTTTAAGCTTCGTCTCGTGCAACTGGCTACACTTTCCGCGACTGCTCTATTCGCTCCACCTTATGCCTGTAATAAGATAGAGCGCGTTCTTCAGTTTGTAACGGTGTCGTGAAGAGGAAACTGTGTGTGGTGTGGTGGTGTGTATAGTGGTGTGTGTGTGTGTAGTTTAGTCATGTATGGGCGCGGGAAGAGGGTGAACTGACGCGTGGGTGAGCTGGGTATTAGGGGAAGGAGGGGGGTGTCCGGTATGGGTGTGGAGAGAGGGGGCCGGTGTGTGTGTGTGTTTCTGTTTGTGTGACGTGATGTGTGTTTGTGTGTAGTGTGTGTGTGTTTGTGTTTGTGCGTGTGCGTGTTTGTGTGTTTGTGTGACGTGTGTGTGTGTGTGTGTGTGTGTGTGTGTTTGTGTGTGTGTGTGTGTGTGTGTGTGTGTGTGTGTGTGTGTGTGTGTGTGTGTGTGTGTGTGTGTGTGTGTGTGTGTGTGTGGTGTGTGTGTGTGTGTGTGTGTGAGTGTGAGAGAGAGGAGAGAGTGAGTGTTTGTTGGCTGTGTTTGTGTGTGCGCTGTGTATTGTGAGGGCGACTTGCTGAATGTGTGTGCGTGAGGAGGTGTGTTCAAGATTGCCTGCCAACTGTTCACCAACTCCTTTTTATACTTCCACTTCGACACCCGTCCATCCAACTTCAAACCAGCCATGAACAATAAAGAAAAAGAATGATAAACAAATCCCGTTTTTGCATTTTGTACGCACGCAACTTCCTATACGATTTGACTTTGATGTTTTAATAAACTTTATATATAAAGTGGTTGTTTAATAGATAAGAAAAATATATCGGTAAAGTCTGTTAATGATGTTGATAATGATAATGATAACAATAATTATCCAAAACTATATTTATAAGATGACAAGCGAATTAGATAACATAATATATAACAAAATACAAAATACAAAATACTATACAAATACAAATTGATCAGTTTTTAGAAATGGATAAAAATTAATAAAAAATCAAAGAAATAAAAAATATAAAAATTAAAAAAAACACGTGATGGAGATCAATTCGAAAGTGTTGCCGTCACGTGATCCTTGTTTTGACCCCCCCCCCCTTCCCCCTCAAGGCCGCGGCAGACAGGATCGAGGAACCATGAAGAAGCGAGAGAAAAAAAAAATACATAAACATCCATAATCTCATTTGCGTTTAACCTGACTCAAGAAATTTCTCATGGTGCCTTCTGACATGCTTGCCTGACACCTTTTGGGGCCGTTTTAGTATCTTGAAGGATGTGTTCGTATTTGTAAACGTATGTATGTTGTTGATGTTTTGTTGGTGTTCGGATGTTGGGAGATTTTGGGCGTGTTGATTTTGTTTTCTCTTTTTTTTGTAAACTATGACACGTTAAGTAAAACGGTGGAAGTATGTTTTTTTAGGAAATATATCCATGTATACATACTATATATATTCATTATATATTTTCTTATATGAAGCCTTAACGACATTCAAATGCATTGTCACCCCCCCCCTCCCTTTACTATACTCTAAGTACAAAATAATAAACAACATCTTGCTTTCTAAGGCATTCTAATATCATCATTTTTTTTAGAATTATGTCAGTGTATAAACTCTAAGGGTCAATAACGCCAGATTTCGAGAGACAGGATACGATCATCTTGTTACCATCATGATCACCTCTTCAATATGCAAAATAAGCAATTATCTCTGACAACGCTGCAATTCGCAAACGCAGATCATAGAGTGGAGAGAAATTAAAACTAGAATAAAGGGTAAAGAAATCATCTTAAAAAGA
The DNA here is from genome assembly GCF_003789085.1 of Penaeus vannamei. NCBI lineage: Eukaryota > Metazoa > Arthropoda > Malacostraca > Decapoda > Penaeidae > Penaeus > Penaeus vannamei. Next base: position 283,712 of record NW_020868943.1, read on the forward strand.
CGAAAGAATTGAGGAAAATTATAAAGAGGGATGAAATATAACAGGGGAAAAAACGAAGGTGTTCAGTAAAAAAAGATTAAAGAAACGAAAGCGAAAGAGATACAGAATATAATCACAATAGAAAAAAAAACAGGAAAAAATATAAGATGAAGTAAACAATGAAAAGGCGAAAAAGAAAAAAATAAGAAAATAACAGCAAAAAAAAAAGGAAATTAACGAGAAAAAATAACAGCGAAAAAAAACAAAAGTATTCAGTGAATACGCCACATCTCCCTGCCCGCATCTCGACACTTTCAAAACTACAATTTCAATTCCCAATTTGTCTGTGTACAAATACCCAAAAAAAGAATAAAGAGAGGAAGAAGGGAGGGAAAGAGAAGACGATGGTAATATCATACGAGTCCCCTGCCTGCCACTCCAAACCACCGACGCCAGAGTTTGAATTTCGCGGGCAAAGTGACGCGGGCAGGCGACCTTGTCCCGGGCGGGCGAGGCGGAGGCGCTGCTTCTCGGACTCCGATTCGTGACTGCACGGGCGCCGCAACTCGGACTTTTTTTTTCTTTTTTTTCTGTATTTCTGGCTGTGTTATTGTTAGAGCGTTTGTTGTTTTGCTGGCTGAAGCATCCGCGCGCGCCGTGTGTCTGTATGTGTTCACGCAGACACACACACACAACACACACACACACACACACACACACACACACACACACACACACACACACACACACCACATATATATATATCATATTTATATTATATATATGTATGTATATATACATATATTTACATATATAAGTGTGTGCTTGTCTTCGTGTCTGCATATGTGCGTCTGTATATGTACACGTGTGTGCTTCCAGAAGCCCCAGCCTCACTGCACGGAGAGAGCCCGGCGCTGCTCCTTCCCCTCCAAGAGCCACTCCCTATCTGAAGGCCTGAGCACTTCACTTGCCTCGCCTCTCGCTCTTCAGCCGGCAGTGATTTGCAGTGTGAAAGCGTCGTGTTCCTTATCGAAAATATATTAAATAAAACGAAATGAACTAAAATTAATCACAATAGATTTCTTAAAAGATAATAAAGCTAACAGACATAGATCACAAAATGAAATCTTTACTTGTTTTATTTTTTTTCTCTCTCGTTCAGAAAGCACGAGTAAAATTTTTCGAAAGATGATACCCCTTTTGCCACTAAATAAACAAAAACGAAGAACCAAACGAAACTATAAGCCTAGATTTGCAAAATAACTCTAGGTTAATTACAACAAGTGCTAATTAAGCGAGGCTTGTGGAAGTGGCGACAAATTCCTTAAGCAAGTTTCTCACTAACAAAAAAAAGGAAAAAAAAACGAGAGAGACGCAAGACGTTCAAGGTGAAGCTAAGCGTCCTGCGGCCATTCAAAAGGGTTCATTCACACAGTGTTTTCGTCGACAGTTTTCTGAGATTAAAAGTTCGGCGGCGGTGAGGTGGAAGAAGAAATGAAGGAGGGAAAACGGAGAGGAAAATTCGAGGAAAGGTAAGAGAAAGGGAGAGTTCGATTGAAAGAGGGATGTGTTTGGTGTGAAAATCTTACAAGATTTGATTATATATATATATATATATATATATATATATATATATATATATATATATATATACGTATGTATATGTATGTATGTGTGTGTGTGTGTGTGTGTGTGTGGTGTGTGTGTGTGTGTGTGTGTGTGTGTGTGTGTGTGTGTGTGTGTGTGTGTGTTCCATGTATATATGCTTAAGAGTACATTCATGTTATATGTACAAAACATAATTGTGTACACACAAGCACACACACACACATACACACACACACACACACACACACACACACACACACACACACCACACACACACACACACACACACACACACACACACACACACACACACACACACACACACACACCACACAAACTATAGATAGGTATATAGAGAGAGATATTGACCGACAGATAAATAGAGAGGGAGAGAGAGACAGACAGAATGACATAAGACATAGATAACAAAGACAGACAGACCGATAAAAAAATAATCCAACGGACGAACATACATACTTACATACATATACACCTACCTGCTCGAACCTCCGTTGCGTTTCTGGTCCAAATATAGCCAACACTGGGGCCTGGGCGTTGTTGTTATTACTGTAAACAAGGTCGCTAGCCACTTACCTGCTAAAGTTAGCAACGTGAGACGCTTCTGCTAAATACAGTTGCTTTATATCCACAGGTTTGAAAGATAATTTTTTTTTCTTTCACTTGATATAAATATGGTAGAATATGTTAGATATAGTTATTTTCTCCTGATGAAAACATAAATCGTAGGTGTTGATGATGCTGTACGATTAAATGGCTAAATATATTTGGTTACAGTTGCTCCTTATCCACAGGTTTGAAATAAACGTCGATTTTTTTATCTTTCATTCAATAAAAATAGAATAACATATACTAGATAGAAATATCCATGAGTTTGAAATACCTGTATACAGAATTTCTTATTTCTTTCACTTAATAACAACATAGTAACGTATGCTGAATGTAATTACTGCTTATCCACAGGTTTGAAAAATACGGAGACTTTTTTTCATTGTTTTTACTTGATGAAAGCAAAAGCCGTATGTGTAGATAATAAGCATTGTTAAATGACATTGGTTATCAGATAAAAGTGTTGTCTTGTAATATGTGATTCTATTATCTTTTATTTATTTACAGCCTTCTTATATCATAGGGCATTTCCATTTTGCTTTTCAAATCAATGCTCGTTTTTCTCTCTACTCTCGTGTACGTCTGTACATGTGAGAGAGCAACGGAAAAAACACACATCAAAATTTAAAGTTTACACAGACAAACAGACACGTAAAGTTTATTTACAAATATCCTAGTTACGCAGTTTGCATTTCTCGCAACTTACGATACGATTGCTATATTTGGCGACATGAGTAAATATAGAGAAAATATATGAACAAAATTATTCTGATGGTTAAAATAAAGATGATGGCATAGATGGCAACATTTGTAGCAGCTGCATCAACATCAGTGAATATTATAATGATAATAACTATTACTATCATAATTATCATTATTTTCATTTTTATTATCATCATTATCGTTATCACCATTTTCATTATCATCTTTAATTTCATAATCATTGTTATAACAATTATTATCATTATTATTGTTATTAACAATATTGTTAAAATTATTGTTATTATTATTGGTGTTATTATCACTATCATTATTATTATCATTATCATCATCATAATCGTTATTGGTATTACTACTATTATTATCATTATGATCATCATTATTATCTTATTATTATTATCATTATTATTATTATTATTATTATTATTATTATTATTATTATTATTATCATTATCATTATTATCACCATCAGCATTATTACCATTACTATTGTTACTATCATTATAACAATAACAATAATGACAATAATCATAATAACAACAATGATAACGATAATGATGTTGATAATAATAATAATAACAAAAATTATAATGATAATGATGTTGATAATAATGACTATAACAATCACTTCATACATAGCAATAACACCGTGGAAAATTATCTCGACTATTAGTGTAGTTGTTATGCCTCTGAGATTCGGTTTTGTTACAATGGTTAACGCGTGTAAGGGTTGGAGACTTCGATGCACTGCGAATAGTGATCTGAAACAACGAAACATTATTTTCTTTTATGTCGCGGAATCAGATAAAACGTTGATGTAAATTTATAGAGATACACATGCGCGCACAGACACAGACACACACGCGCCCACACACACACACACACACACACACACACACACACACACACACACACACACACACACACACACACACACACACACACACACACACACACACACACACACACACACACACACACACATAAACATATGTATAGATAAGTAGAAAGATAAATAGATAGATGCGGACTTTGTATTGTTGATATTTTCTAATAAAAGTATCAAACTTTGTTTTTTGATTGACTCACTTGTCGCATATTCCTTTGACACAATGAAAGAGATATGTGGTCTACTTTTATGCAAATTCATACTCAAGTAACCAATCTATGAATGTTTAAGTGAATGTTTTTACATCTAGAAAATCTGGATAATTTCGTAACGCCACTGTCGAAACATTTCTTATCCAAGGAGAGAAGATAATTTAACTTATAGCCATTCCCGGTGTCTGGCTGAGCTATCAAGTATTCTAGACTGCGACAACTGAACAGTAAAATATACACCAGTGACAATAGCAAGATAAATTCAAAGACTCATCAGCTAAAACTGTTTTGCTAACTTTTTGTGATAATTTTTTATCCCTTTATTCACTCCAATTGGTAAAAAGATCGAGTTTCCTAACCAACAACATTCACTATCATCATTAGCAAAAAAATTAATAATAATAAAATAAAATAAAAAATGAACACAACAATAAATTCAGTTTTAATACATTAAATACAATCTAATCCTCTATTCCCTCCCGCGCACCTATCAAGTAGCACCGAAATCCTTTTGCCTAGGAACGTAGGAGTATTAACGATGCTCTTTTGTCACCCTGCAGATAACCACAGCGAGGCGAAGGAACACCAGAGTTCAGTACCCACTCGCGTCCACTACCTGGGCTTCAACGTGACGCTTCATCACAGAGAAAGGGTCACGAGGTCAACTCTCAGGCTCTATGCTCTCATCACACGTGACCAGTACGCTTATATAGGTGAGGAGGGGGATGGAAGAAGCGGGTGGGAAAAGGGAGAGGGAGAAAGGAGGAAGAGGGAGAGAGAGAAAGGGGGTAAAGGGAGGGAAATAGGTGGGGTTAAGAGGGGAGAGAGAGGGAGAGGAAAGAAAGAGAGAGAGAGAGAGAGAGCGTAAGCGACAGGCGGAGAGAGAGAGCGGGCAGAACCGCCATTACAGTCCGGTCACACCCAGGTCCTCCTTCCGCATGATCTCCATGTCCTGACCCCCTCCCCCCTCGTCCCCATCAGGCGTGGAGCGTCGCGTCCGAGTGGTCATGAAGCAGTCCGGAGACTCCAGTGACGCAGAGGGTGACGCAGAGACCGTGACGGTGTGCCAGCGCGACGTTTACGAAATGCAGAACGTGTGGGAGACCTTCGACGTCACTTCGGCGGTTCGGTACTGGCTGGCGAACCCCGACGAGCCGCAGGTCCTCCAGGTGAGCTTGAGGCGGGCGACGGGGCGGGAATCGCTAAGTGGTTGGGCTCCTGGGGCTCTCGGAGGCTCTCGGGCTTGTTTGTTTGGTCTTGCTTGGTTTTGTTTTAGGGCAGTCAGGAAAGTTTGGGAATTGGCTGTTAAACATATGGTGGTTATATACAAAGTTGTTTTGGTCTTGATGGCTTGGGCTTTCGTGGGCTCTGGCTTCTTTTCTTTTCTTTTTCTTTCTTTTTTTTCGAGGCAATCAGGAAAGTTTAGCGTTTATTTGTATTATTGTGGCTCTTTTCCTTTTCATCTTTATGTATCTTTTTGTTTCTGTTTATATAAAGTAGTTTCTCTCTTGATGATTCTCTGTTTCTTTTAAAGGAAAGTTTGGCGTTTAATTGTTATGGTTTATTTAATTTCATTTCTCATTGTGGCTGTTTTCCATTTCTTCTCTCTGGATGTCTTGAGGCTTCCTTGGCTTTTTTAAGGAAAGTTTGGCGTTTAACTCCATAGGTTTAAATAAAGTAGTTTTGCTCTCGATGCTCTTTTTCAAGGAATCAATAAACTATAGCGTTTAATCCCATAGCTTTACATACACGCAGTATTAAAACTATCAAACCATAACACCACGTCATTCTAACCACTCCCAATGTCCCTAGATCTTGATTGAGTCCGTGTTCTCGACCGTGGGCGACGGCGGCGACCTCGACGTGGCCACGATGCCCCACACGGACATCGAGCCGCTCCTTCTGGTGTACTCCTCCGTCAGGCACCGCCGCCAGTCCAAGGAGGAGCTGGACCAGATGATCTCCCACGAGTACGACAATTCGGTGACGAAGGTAAGATGGCGCGACGATCGATTTATCGTGTGTTTTGGTCAGACTGGTTGCTGGATTTTACACGTATGCGTACACTCACACGCGCGAGCTCGCAGGTGCACAGATGTAGAGGGAGATGATGAGCGAGAGAAATAAAGAACGAGAGAGAGAAGAGAGAGGAAAGATGTGAGAGTTGTAGGGAGAGAGGGAGAGGGGGAGGGAGGGAGCGAGAGACAGAAAGAGAGAGAGAGGGAGAGGGGAGAGGGAGAGAGAGACAGAAAGAGAGAGAGAGAGAGGAAGAGAGAGAGAGGGAGAGAGAGAGAAAGAGAGAGAGATCAGAACAGAAAGCAAAACAACGAAAAATAACAAACTACAAAAGACCGAAGAAAAAAGTAGCCCTATCCACACCACCACCTACAACTTCTCCTCCTCAGCCTTGTCCCCTATATGGGATCGCCGTGTGGATGAGCCGCCTCCGCTAATCATTACGGCTCGTTCCATATTGCTTTTGCCACGGTGTTTTTACCGTCGGATGCCCTTCCTGACACCAACCTTCTCTATTTACCCGAGCTTGGGACCGACACACCCCGACGTCTTCCAAATCACACTCCCTCCCACCTCCTCCTTCTCCTCCTACCCCCAGAGGCAGCGCCGCGCCCTCCCGCCCGACGCCCATTCGAGGACAAAGAGGCAGAGCGGCGTCGAGTCCCGACTTCGAAGAGAGCGGCGAAACACAGCAGCCGAGGAACAGGAGGAGGAGAGCAACCAGATATGGGAGGGAGAACAGGATTACACGGGTCTCCCCTCGCACGCTCACAACTCGCTTGCAGGTCAGTATCAATGTTTGTTTTTTTCGTCGTTCGGTTTGTTTCGTTGTTGTTGTTGTTGTTGTTGTTTGAGGGAGGGGTATGGAGAATTATTTTTAAAAATGGGGAAAAGTGATTTTTGGGGGTGGGAGAGGTGGGGAGAACATTTTAAATGGAAACAACGATAGATATATAAGTAAAAGCTCAAAAATTTAATTTTTTTTTATATTTTTTATTTTGTTGTTGTTTTTTATTGGTCTGATCCTATTTCTCTTTGTGTTTGAACGTAAAACCTTGATATAGTTTGTTCATTC
>NW_020868943.1:300837-308337 GCF_003789085.1 Penaeus vannamei
ATCCATGGCTTTCAAATCTCAGAATATCATCATTCTGTAACTGATGGAAAGATTGAGACAAAGGTAGAGATACAATATGCCATATGAATACAGAATGATAAAACAAGGCACTTCACTTGCTTTATATCTACTTTAAGGCTCCTATCCTGACCAAAGGAGAAAGAAATCAACCTTGATCACTTAATAGTTTTTATTAAGATACCAACATCACTTTCAACAACCTCAACTCTTTCAGCTGAGACTCCCGCACATTATAAAATATTCTACATATAAATCTCCTATGCACTTTCACAATCACGGCTCAGCTTCTTCTCCGGGAAACATGTCCTCTAAGTTATCATCGTCATCGTCATCATCTTCCATCTCCCCATCAGAAGTGAGGTAGGGAACTTTGCTCTCTCCTTCTTCTCCAGGTGTAATGGCAAGGTTTCGCTTTCTTCTGAGGGAGGCCTGAGCTAGTAGATAACTCAGCATGTACTCATTGTGTGTACAACTGTAATGATAAGCAAATGATAAAGATATAAAGATATGAATAATAGATTCATTAAGACAAGACAACACAAGACAAGAAAAACAAAAGAAAGATGATAAAGATTGCATTGATTTTCATGATGTGAGAAAATATCACTATTAATAAAAAAGTAGGATGCAGCTATTTACACAGCCTAATAACTCATCAATTATATATCATAATTTTAGCTCTTTACATGAAACAAAAATATATCAATGTCCTTTGTTCAGAATACAGCTAAGGCAGTATTTTAAACCCTAACAAAAGAATACCAAAATCCTCATCCAACATACACTTTACTGAGGTTAGTGTGGTGATTCGAGAGGGACTTCTGCAAGGCATTCAGGGTGCTCATGATCTGTGGTGCACGGGTCTTGAGGACCTGGCCATGGCGCGTAACCAGTTCTGTGGCCCAGCGGGAGTAGAGACCAACGTGCGGAGTTGTTTCGAGACTCTCAGCCACAAACTGCAGTAGGCTCTCAACATACAACTGCACCAGGTCATTTACTACTAATGTCACTGCAAGAAGGAGAGGATTTGAAATTAATGTATAACTATCATCACCATCATTTATTATCATTACTATCAATATTATCATTATCATTATTATTATCATCATTATTATGATCATTATCATTATTATCATCATTATTCTTATCATTAATATTACATTATTATAATTATCATTATCATTATACTATCAAATTATCATATCATTATCATTATCATAGTATTATTATCATCATTATCATGAGGAAGAGAAAGAGCAGGGAGGAGGAGGAGAGGAGGAAGAAGAGGAAGAGGAGGAGGAGGAAGAGAGGAAGAGAGAGAGGAGGAGGAGGAGGAAGGAGAGGAGAGAGAGGAGAGAGGAGGGAGAAGAGAAGAGAGAAGAGGAGAGAAGAGGAAGAGGAAGAGGAAGAGGAAGAGGAAGAGGAAGGAAAAGGAGAAGGAGGAGAAGAGATGGAAAAGAAGGAAAATGAAAATTAAAAGAAGAAGAAGAGAAGTACAAGAAAACAAGAATACAATAGGTGAAAGGAAAAAGGATTTTAAAAAAAGTACTACTTACCACAGTTTAATGGGATGCTCTCCAGGACTTCTTGTTTTAGGGAATTGATGTTCAGTCTCAAGGCCATCATCAGCGCTGGAAAGAAGATTGATTGCCAAGAAATCAATAAAAAAACATGAACTTAATCTGAAAGCTAAATAATACTAATAACAATAATCAGAAATGTACTTATATAGAAAAAAATCATAATATAATGAAAGGACAAACAAAAACACACAATAAAACTCAAATACAAATAGACACAAGAAAAAAAAAAAGTTTATACACATACATACATACATATATATGTATATATATATATATATATATATATATATATATATATATATATATATATATATATATATATATATATATATAAACTAACCCTGTGGAATAATCTTCCTCCTTCAGTTTATGCTTGACAGCAGAAGGTGTATTGGAAACATCAAGATTAAGAGGATCAAAGAGCCAGTCAGTGTCAAGTGAATAGACAAGCAGGCCTTCACTCGTACACGCTGCCCAGCTGCGACCTTTTGAGAGGGAAATAATATGTAAGAATTTGTGAGCATTATTGTGTGGCAGAAGATCGATTGCTATGATAAAAGGGAAGGCAATAAAAAAAAAAATAATAATAATAATATCTTTCCAAAAATTTAAGTAAATGGTAAACACGTGGAGCTATCTGTGTAAACGATATTCATAAATCAAAATCAAACCGAACATGGTATGTATGCACATGCCCTCTTAGCATTAATGAGTTATTAGTATTAGAAAAAAAAATATTTCCAAAAGCTCAAGGAATTAGTTGATGTCAAGCAGGGCCTACTTATTGACTCCATGGTGCCTGAGCACCAGTGCAGCCATCTGTGAGCAACAAAAATCACAAAAACTGAAGTAGACAGCACATGAACCTGTTGCCAATGGGTTGAAGAACTATGTAAAAAAAAAAAATATATTTAAAAAAAAAAAAAAAAAAAAATACACCGATACCCAAATTTCTTACCTGTTGGAGAAAAAGTCAAGGAAGTGACTCGAATCTCCGGCATGAAGTTCCTCTTGGACATGTCCCCCCTTCGCGCCCCAGGCAGCTTGAGGTCATCAGCCTGTCTGTGTCCACGGTGTTCAACCTCTGCCAGGTTGGTTCCATCTTTGGTTATCCTTTTGCGATTCAGTATATCCTAAAAGGGAAGGAAATAAAGTTAGATAATGCACAAACATAAACGTGCACATGCGTGAAGAGATAAATATGGAAAGGTATATGTTCACACATCACACATATCTTTTATCTATTTTTTAATGTATTTTAATTTCTTTCTTATTTTTCTTCTAAACAAGTGTTTATTATATAGAAACTTATCTACTACAAAATAATGTGATAAACAATTATCATTTACAAGAAAGATACATTTATAAATATTCAAATAATGATAATGAGATAAATCAGAGATATTGAGATAAAATTTTTAAATGAAATTAAAATAGTGAGACCCAGACCCAGACAACTTACACTCATGGCATCAAAACTCTTGTTCTTTGTCACTTGGAACTTCTTGATAAGAATTTCATCCTCAATGCTGTATATGCAAACATGCTTGCTCTGTCCTCCAGCAATCAAATATTTCCCGTCCGAAGAATAGCACAATGTAGTGAAGGCTCTGTTAATGGGAGATAAGTGTCATAGTGATTACTGTGTAGCAAGGACAAACTACCCCTTCTATAAGAAAACAACGTTAAAACCAAAGAATTATATAATCTAATCTCACATGCACTGTCCCATCAACTCAATTATTATCTTAAAAAGCTGTTATTACCTCTCTACTTACTTAGATTCTAGGTTCTTCTTCGCTGTGACTTTATCTTTAGCCGACCGCCCAGCACCAAGGTCAGACTGTCCAAGAATGTTCCCCTCTTGGCGGCCAGTAGTTGGATTCAACATTGTGATCTGTCCATCAAGCGTCGCAACAGCTACTTGCTTTCCATCTGGCCGGAACGCTACACAAAGTCCTGGAATGAAATACGAGAATAGTAGTCAGGTAAAAGTGTGTGCCTAGAGATAAAGCACCACTGACAATGATTCCTATCACACTATTCATCCTAGTATACCTTAAAACTTTATATCCATATGAGATACCACTTAAAATTATATATCCATATGAGATACCACTTATAAAACTTGATCACCATAAAAGATTCTTTAACTTAACCCCCTGGATCCGGTTGCAATGGTTACGTAAGTAGCCAGCATCCCGGGCGTGTGGCGCATGGGCCGGGAGCGCATGAACACCCATGAGCGGTGACAAGACTCTGTGCCTCCCCTTTGAGAAGTTATTTTGTGTAAACTTTTTTAGCTTTATTGCCATTTGTCTTTTGATTTGCTTTATGTAAATGATAATTACTTATTTTCCTTGTACAGACTCCATATCATCTTTCTATGTAGTAAATAGCTCAGTGCAAGAAAAAAAAATATATGGAACATTTGGTTATTTGTGTCATATATCATTTTTTGTAATTTTCAATTTTACATAATACAACCTGTGCCACCAGTGACAGCGGCTAGGAATATGGTGTGCAGCATGGAAATCGCGTCCTCCCTGGAGCCGGTGCTCTTCCAGTCGCTGCATACGCACGTTACATTCCATATTCGTTTCTCGATGAGAATAATGCTAAAGCTCCCTTCTAAGTACCAAATGAGTCAAATCACACTCCAAGAGGTTTGTGCACTCATGGTGAGTCTTTTCTGCCAGCCCTGCCTTCACTTATGACGCTTTATTCATGTCATCCGTATAGCTGTCCAAGTTTTTCCTTGACGTGCTCACAACGTCATCGAGATCCAGGGGGTTAATGTATATGGACAGTAATCCTATCCATCTTATTGGAATAATATGATTTCTACTGTACACATTTCCCAGCACTTCCTGTTAAGTACGCAAAACTTACATCCAACAATTATAGCCTGAAGAGTTGACACACACTCCTACTTTATATCCAACACCTACCATCAGCTGACATCATGATATTCTCCTTGACTGCTGTGTCATTGATGGCATCCCACACTTTCACTGTACCGTCCCAGGCTGTTGAAACCATCATTGTACTTCCTGGCTGCTTGGAGAACTGCACGCTAACAACAGGTCCTGTGTGGCCACCTAAAACCTGGTAGAAGAGGAGGGTGGTAGTGTGTGAAACAGTGAACTGTAATATGGCCAAAGCAAGAACACAATTATCAAAAACTGAACTTTAAAATAGGGTTGATTTGACTAAGAGGACTGGTGAAAAAGGTATGACTAAGAATTAATGTAAGATTAACCCACTAACGCCAGTATATTTTGAATCCGAAAATAATAGTTTCTGGGAGGCTACAAAATTGGCGCACAGGGCTGGCCCAGAATCTGCCCGCACACCGCCCACAACCCGTGACAGAATCAGAGTGCAAGCTCCAATGCAACATCACACTGGCGGGATGCCCGGCAATGTTTATTTTTCCGGGTGCCTCACATATGAGACACCCATCATAAATAGGTTAATATTTCATAGCTATAATTATACAAAAATTATATTCCTAACAATCATTGAATAATCATACTGCCCAATAATTCACAGAGCTCTCTCCCAATCATGCCTTTCTCTCCTATGGACAAGTTTCATAATACACCCCACATACCTCCAACAACTTCCCCAACTTGAGTGACCACAAGTAAATATCATGTTTATCTTGGCCTCCTGCAGCAATGAGTTCTCCACTACTGTCAACAGTGACACACGTGAATTGTGTTGGACGTGGGGAAGTTAGGGTCTTGAAGTTTCTGTATCTAATCAGATCAAAGGCTCTTACAGTTCCTGTAATAACAACAAAAGATAGATTAAAAACATAGAAAACTAAAATAAAATAATTGCAATGATAATACTATTAACTTCTATTCATCTACAAACTTCAATCATTCCAAGCCAAGGACTGAAAATTCTTATACTTTTATCTGTCATTCCAACTGCACTTCATTTAACATTCATAATATATTAGAAGTTTTGTTATCCTTCATGTATATAAAAAAATTAGCATAATACTGTATTTCGGCTTTTTGTAAAATAAATCCTCTTTTTCATCATTCCATAAACTCAACATAGCCTTATAGCAAATTCACCATGTTGACAATTTAGCTTATATGTAGTAAGATGTTAGAATAATGAAATGAAACACAGCATTATTACACACAGCTGGCTTTCATAAAAACAAAAATAATACTGAATGACAACCTCTCATAAGATATTAACAAAATATCAATTGATAAATAGTTGCCTATATGAGTCAATAACAAAAAAATATCTATAAACTTGAGTACTGTACCATCCAGTGAAGATGAAATGACTGCTCTCCCACTCTGGGTAAACTCGAGTCCTGTGATGGGAGCTGTGTGTTCTGAGAAAGTGACGTAGCTGAACGAGGACTGGGTTGACCATAACTTGACCTATCAGAATAGATTATGGTTTAGCATTCTCTTTGAATGAGCTACTTAAGCATCAACTCAAAAAAAATGTTAATCAGAAAAGTAATACGTATTATAAACCAGTTAACTACGAGATTATCTAATTTGACTCCTGAAATGATTATCAGCATCAGTGTTATTAGTTTTAGAAAGATCATTTGTTGTTTTGTTCATGAACGTCAAGGGTAGCACTTGAGTCTGGTTTTAAAGTAAGGTATAACAGTGCTTGCCAAAAATCTAACAATCTTCCCAAACATAAATAAATACATTCAATAAATAATAAGTTCCATAACTCCAGCATTTGGTACCCATATCATCTAGGAGTATAGATATCCCCAGTCAAGAATCACTGATCTAGAGGGTAACCCTGATCAATATCCTTATACAGGAGACACAATATCTAAAACATGTACAAGTCTCCCTGGACCAACAATCCCTTCATACCATTAATCATAATACCATATGAGGTACCATTGTATTCAAGGGATTAATACTAATAAAACAGGTATGGTGCTGAGCATATCAATTAGTAAAAAAGCATGATAATAACAAATATATATATATGTAACATAAAGTGTAATATCATTATGTAAAAAACATTGATCATACCTTGCCATCCTCACCACCTGTTGCCAGGTTCTGACCATCTGGGGAGTATGTCACTACTCTCATACTGTTATAATGACCCTGAAATGATATCAAGTTCTTCACCATTTACACAAAACAGAACACATATAAAAACATCAGAGCATAACATTGAAGTCATACTAAATATTCACACATATCCAAAATGTTCAATTATACAATAAAAATGCCATGTCGAAACTATACCAACCTGTTGTTTAAGGACGTAAGTCTCACTCTGCCACTCCCACACCAAGAGCTGACCAATAGAGGAGACACCAAGGGCGATCCAGTCACCACTAGGGTTCAATGCCACACTTGTGATTTTCTATGGAGAATGAAAGAAAAATTGATGTTGGGCTGGGGAAATGTTTGATACAAAAGCAAAATTTTAAGAGAGAAAAAAATTGTATTTTGAATTAAAACCTACCTATAAAATGTCATGAAAGGGAACAAGAGGATACAGGAAAAGTGAAATAATAACAATAAATAAAGAAAGACAAAATGAAATACAAAACAAATGAATAAAAAAGGAATAAAACAAAACAGAGAAAGGTCAAAAGTCCCCTCACCCTTCAAAAAAAAGACTGCCCTTGAATTCTCACCTGACTGGATATATTCAAGGAATGAATAAGAGCTCCCTGGTCGTTCATGTCAAAGAGCAGGAAGTCTCCCGTCTCACATGCTGTGACCATCATCTTGTTGCGCTTGTGGAATGCTGTTGCCGTCACTGAGGTACTCATGCCCTTTAAGTGATTGTTCACATTGAGCTTATAGCGACGAGTGTAGAATACTCTATCTTTACTTTGGTCTTCTTTCCCTGTTGGATATAAAAA
>NW_020868943.1:318337-323337 GCF_003789085.1 Penaeus vannamei
AAATCGAGGGAAGAACGTAGCGATATCGAAATACAGAAGACTGTCTATCCTGGCGCGTGTTACTGCGTCTCGCGGATAGAGGGCACTGTCATCGCCAGCGAATTTGGTCACGAGGTAAGTACAGATGGCGCGGCTGGTGGCGGGAGATGAGGAGAAAGGGGAGAAAAAAAAAAAAATAAATGGTGATGGTGGAAATGTAGACAGGGTGAGAATGGGGATGAGACGTAGTGGGAGATAAAGAAAATGGAAGATTATGAGGTGGAAATAAACGTGATGGTGGAAATGTAGACAGGGTGAGAAGTAGTGGGAGATAAAGGGGAAAAAAATAGATGAAATTAGGGTGTTTGGGGAAATGGATGAGAATGAGGATGAGAGGTGGTGGTAGATGAAGAAAAAAAAAAACGAAATGGTGTGAAATTAAGGTATTCGTGGAAATATAGTCAGAGTGAGAAGGAATATGCAAAGAAAAAAACAAAAACAAAAAAACGGGGTGACAAAGTTAAGTGAACATTGAAAATAGATAGGGTGAGATGACGATAACAAATTAAGGAAAAAGATAATCAAAACAAAAAAACTAATCAAAATAACATGTTGGAATGGTGATGATGTGAAGAAATGAAAACGGGTGATAAAAAAGGCAATGGCAAAAATAAAAAAATGGATTGGTGATGGAAAACGAAGAAAAAATGGGTGATAAAATATGGGCGATGGCGAAATTAAGACAGGAAAAAAAAATTGATATGGTAATGAGAAATGGAGATAAACAGGTTGATAATGAGAATAGTATAAAAAAAGAGAGAGAGAGAGAGAGAAAAAAAGTGGAACGGTGTTGATTAAACCAAGAAAAAAGTGCGAAGAAATATAGTGAAAATGAGGATAGATTGAGCTGGATATTAAAGATAGAATAAAAACAAGGCAAAACAAAGATAACAGTGAAAATAAAGATCGTAGAGTGGCGATAATGAATAAACAAAGAGAGTAACAAAATTAAAGTAAACAGAAGATGAAAATGGATGATGGGGAAAGGGAAAAATAGCATAAAATAATTAGGGAAATTGCGTTGTAGAGAGGATAAGGAAGAATGGTAGGAGGAAGTAGTAAAAGGAGATGAAGAGAAGGTGATGATAAAAAAACATTTATATATATGGTATATATATAGTAAAATATAACTGTTTTAAAGTAACATATAATTATATGTATTCATAGCAAAATATTCATGCTTTTTACTGGAACATATGATTATGTGTATTCATAGTAGAGTCCTTCCCTCTCCCACTCCCACACCCAACCCCTCCGACTCTCACCCTTCTCCACCCCACTCTTCAACCCCACCCCTACACCCATCCCTCCCCACCCCTACCCTTTTAAACCCTAAGACACAGCCTTCCCCTCTCCTCCCCCCTCTCCCCTCACCCTACCTTCCACCCTTACCGCTTCAACCACCCCCTCCCCACCTACAACCCCTACCCCCCTCATCCCTACCCTTCCACCCCACCCTCCCCACCCTACAACCCCTCTCCCCTTCACACCTACCCTTCCCCACCCTACAACCCCTTCCACCCTCACCCCTACCCCTCTCCCCTTACCTTCCAACAATCCCACCCCTACCTCCACCCTACAACCCCCTACCCCCTTCTCCCCTCACCCCTACCCTTCCAACCCCACCCCTCCCCCACACACCCTACACCTACCCCCACCCCTAACCCTCCAACCCCAGCCCCTCCTCACCCTACACACCCCCACTCCCTCCCCACCTCCAACCCCTACCCCTTCCCCACAACCCCCACCCCCAACCTCACCTCTCCCACAGAACGAGGTCTCCGTCGACGAGCGTGGGAACCGTGTGCTCGGGGTTGAGCGCCAGGTACTCGGGCTTGAACTGCTCGCCCTGCCAGATGTCCACTTCCTTGAGGTTGAGCTCGACTCCTAGGGCTCGAGACGTGAGGAGGACGGAGCGGCTAAAGGGCGAGGTGATGCAGTAGTACAGGTCGAGGGGGCATGGTGGCAGGGGGTGGCAGGGGGCGGTGGGGGCGGCAGGGGTGGCGCGGGGAGACGCGGAAGGGGGCTGTTAGGTCCTGGAAGGCGAAGGCTTGGAAATGAATCGGCGAGAGGGTGAAAAGTGGAGGGAAAACCCCACTGGCTGATGGGGCTGTTTGTGGGGTTTCCTGAGTTAGTGTGTGAGTTCGTGGTCAGTCTTTTCGTGCGTTTGCGAGAATGTTTGTATACGTACATACGTGTAAGCATGGACGGATGGACGGGCGGACGCTTGGACGCACACAGACCACACCCCACACACGAGACACGCACACGCACACAAACGGCAACGCACTCGTACTGTACTCCACCACACCACACAACACAGACACGACACAGACACACACACAGACCACCCCACACAGACACACACACACATACATACAACACACACACACACACAACACAACACACAACACACACACACACCACACACAACCAACACACACACACACACAANTGCTCTTTCTCTCTTATAATATGAATATACTATTTATAGAGAATATATAGTATATAATTATATATATTATAAATAGTATTTGTATATATATATATTAATATTATATGTATATATTTAATATATTATCATAATTCATTTATTTATTTATATTCATATTCATACTATTATCTATTATCTCATATCTATAGTTATATTAGTATATAACATATTAATATATATATTACTATGTATATATTATATATATCGATAGTATATATATTATATATTAGTAGATAGATAGATAGATAGATAGATAGATTGCTATAGATATAGACATACACTAGTCTTACAACAAAATTCAATCTAATTTCTACTTTTATATTCAGGGCTTTTAAGATCTCCAAGATCTATTTTATCTTCTGTAAGGAAGTTGATTTGATTACTAATATATTGAGAAAGAACACGTTTCCCATTAACTTCAATGAAAGGAATTCAAAAAAAAGAAATAACATACTCTTAGAACCCATATCAAAATTTTTATTACGTAAAACAACCGATTTTGTTACTGTACTTACAACTTAGAGAGAATTCAAGTTTAATTTAAGCACATTATTCCACTGTCATTCTTAAAATTGTATATACAACATCCCTCTCCATAGGGAATTTGTTCAAATTTAAAGATAAAATCCCCAAAACCTCTACGTTCTTCAATTGTTTACAAATTCTCGTGCAGCAGCTGTGATACTACTGACATTGGGAAAACATCCTATAACCTTTTCATGCGTATTGAGGAACGTTAAGGTTTCTCGTTCAGATATACTAATTACAAATAAATCTTCAATCAGAAGGCATTCACAATTAACAAACCTTTCCTTTTCTCTCAATATTTTAGAGAGTTAATGAACTTGGAAAGAAAAGCATAACCTTAATGAATGTTTATCCTCCACAGATATTGAACTCCTCAAATAATAATTATAACTATCATTTTCGGATTCACATTCACTTTAGTATCCTTATTTTATCTGGGATGGTTTTCTTTCTCACGATACTTTTGGGTTTGGTAGACAACCGATCCTTTCATAGCGTCCCTTGGCGGCTTGTTCCATGGATTTAAAAGAATAATTTTTGGTTAGTAATCATTGTTAATTCATCTAATTAGTTAACATAAAAGTACACATTGAAGTTTTGGATTATGATTTTATAGCACAAATAGTATGCAGTTTCCTTCTTACTGTACAGAACTTCCAATTCCTTTGTTCAAAGGATACTTTTGGGTTTGGTAGACAACCGATCCTTTCATAGCGTCCCTTGGCGGCTTGTTCTATGGATTAAAAAAAAAGAAAAAAAAAAAATGGCTAGTAATCATTGTTAATTCATCTAATTAGTTAACATAAAAGTATCATTTGAAAGTTTAGATTATGATTTTTTTTTATAGCACAAAATAGTATGCGACTTTCTCTTACTGTACAGAACTTCATTCTTTTCAAAGTTTAAGATTCTGTTTGTTAATATTTCACTTGAGTTTCAATTTGATAAATTTGTCCGTCTCAGTCTGTGTGTGCAAAAGGTCCTGATATTTTGTTTTTAAAGTACATTGCTTATTTTTTGACAACTGAAATATTTATTTGTGATTCCAACTCTTATATTGATTTGTGAATATGTCATTCAATTAATATTTCATACAAATTATGATTTTCTAATGTGTATTCCAGTGCTTTGCCTTTCATAATTATTCTTGCTTAATGTTTAGTTTGTGACTTGTTTAGTTGAGTTAGATAACTTTAAATTTGTGTATTTGTATATGTTGTAATTATACATTATGGTGATGTAATATTATTTTTTTTAATGTCCATTTAAGAAGTTCATTGATAAGGGTGAACTCGCTCGAACGGTTTGGAATTTGAATAATAGGTGGACCAAGAAAAACTAATTTTGTTTGTTCAACCAGGGATCCATAATCGTTGAGGTTTGGTGAAATAATATATATATATATATATAATATATAATATTATTAAAGCGTATATATTTATATATATATATATATATAGTATATATGGGTGTGTGTGTGGTGCGTGTGTGTGTCTATGCAGTGTATATATAGATAATACATACATATATAACATTACAGCAAGCACAACACACACACACACACACACACACATACACAAACAACCACCAACACAACAAACACACAAACCACAACCACAACACACAACACAAAACAACAGCATTCAGTTTGACACACACACACACCCCAACACACATAAATAAAGTTACTATATTCTATATATATATAATATATGTATATATTGTATTATATATTACAACATATATATATATATATAATAATTATATTATATATATATACTTATATAGTATAAGCACACACTACACACACACAGAAGGACACACCTACACCGACCACAGAACACACACAAACACACACTATATATATAATATACATATATTATATAAGTAAATGATTATATACATATATATATGATATATAATATATTATATACTAAGC
>NW_020868943.1:345837-348337 GCF_003789085.1 Penaeus vannamei
ATGCTGCATTTTCTCTCTTAATGTATAAACGATTTTTTTTTTTTAAATACATTTCTGCTGTTGTGATTTTTGCAGCTTGTCCTTCGCTGGTAAATTTTATTTTCAAGAAATCGTCCGTAGCTAAAATCCTCGTCTCACGGCTTGTATCACACAACATTTTCGGAATCAGAAGACATTTTTCTTCCAAGAATACTATACACTCTATTTTCAAAATCCAGATCGGCTTCTCTCTCTTTTCGTTTGCCATTTTTTTCATCCATTTAGTAGTTAAATATTCGCTGCAAGGAAGTTCCTTTGAGAGTCCCAAATCTCTTGCTTTATCATCTATTTCTCTCCTTCGGAACTGTTACCGTTGACTGTTATATGGCTCATGTTCTGCCTTGATTGCGTTCATTTCCATAATTTCCGGAATTAGATTAGATTGCAGCGCTGGTGTATAGGAGAATTCGGGCGTGAAATGTCTCTCCCATTACTGGTATTGAATCATTATGCATTTCATTAGCGAATCCAAGATATAGCTAGTAAGTAAGGAATAGAAATTCGTTTGGACTCTGATCCATTTTCTTTTTCAAAATTTCTTGTTTTCATACCAATGTCTGCATTTGTTCAGTTATGTTTTGTATCGTCTTATTATTATTATTTTTTTACTTATTCATACATGAGAAATATAGCCTTATCCATGAGGCGATTATAGGAGACTTATAACTCAATATTATCTGTTCACCGCACCCTGTGTTCAAACTAACAGGGAGTTCTAGCTGAACGTTCTTGATAGATGAAATTACAATCTTAATTAATTTTCCTCACGTCAGATCTAAAGTTGTATAGGGGTGACTGAAATCTGGCTAGATGAGGACAAGTAATTGGTTTAGGAAAGTTAATGTCGCCTCGACGGGAAAAACGGTAAGTGAAACGTGCCTTTTATGACCGTAGACTTTTCACAGTTAAGTAATTGGCTATTAAGGTTAAAACATGAAACATTTTGGTAGTTAAGGGTAATAATGGTTAAAGAACGGAAGAAAAAGAGATTGCTTATATCAAAATACTATCACTTATCCATGCGATCGATAAATGACATGTATTGTGAACTTGGTGAGAGGCATATGAATGACATACTTTTCCCGTCATATATACTTTATTATATACTTTTGAGGTTGGTTGCGATACGAATCTAAAATCGCAATTCAATTATTGGTCTAAAACGAACGCGCGTGCGAGTGTGTGTTTGCGTGGGTGAGAAGAATGTGTGTTCTCTATACGCTTTTGCCTCGCCATTCCGGGCTATAGGTAAAAAAGTGAACCCTAAGAGGCAAGTTTCCACTCGGGCGCACGGTGTAAGCGGCTCTTTAGCCTTTTACTGGCATCCAATCACTGCGTCAGTTCCTAATTATTTTGCTTTCAATTTCTACCCTGTCAAAACTTTATATAGAGTCAACATGGACTCCCTTCTGGCTTTTTGTAAAGTGTGCAATAGACGGGTGCGAGGAGAACAGTTCCAGCGGCCGCCTTGGGTTGTGTGCCCTTCTGGGAAATATCAGCTGACCTGGTTTTTGAGGCACTTACAAGGAGAAAACACAGAGTAAGCGGAGATTGATAGATAGATGCATAGGTACAATGGTACTTAGAGAGAGGGGGAGGGAGATAGAGGTAATTATCATTATTATTATTTCTTTTAGCGGGGGGGGGGGTGCAATGCTCAAAAAGGACATTTCCATTAGTATATTCAAAAGAGTACCCTCTGCTTATCTGCAATACCACCTTCTCTTTGTCTTCTCTCTCTCTCTCTCCCTCCCTCTCCCTGTTTTATATCGAATTCACCCCCTAACCCACCGCCCGCCCCGTCTCCCTCTCCCCAGCGAGCCATCAGCGACGACATGTCTTCCCTTAACAGCCTGGACGCCGTGTGTGACAGTCAGAGTCCGTGCGGCTGGGAGATCTACGGCGACCTCAGGAGACACGTCTACTACCTCCGGAACGAGTTAGTGCCTTTGGCCGTGCGTGGGGAGAGGGGCTCGAGGGTGGAGAGGGTTATTGCTCTGTGTGTGTAGTTGCTGTTGTTCTGCGGGTGGGTGTATATTGTGTCTCTCTGTTTGTTTGCTGTGTGTCTGTGTTTCTGTTTGTGTGAGTTTTTGAATGTCTGTGTATTGTGTTTGCGTGTGTAGGTATTTGTGTACGAGTTTGCATTTTTTTTAAAATCAGCATGTGTGTGTTTAAGTATACGTGTGTTTGTGTGATATCAGTATGTGTGTATCTTTGTGTGTAGTTGCGTGTTTGTGTAATTTCATTGTTGAAACTTTTTTGTTCTTGTATTCAGAATAATTACAATTACTATTGTGTTATTCAGAAGAGAGTTTATTTCCAGCATCGCTTCACTGCTTTGGGATTCTTTTGTTTAACTAATTATTTATGAAGACAGATGTTTTCTACCCTGTGACGAATTGTTATATCTTCGTTGCCTGTTAACCACTGAAGCTGTCTTTTCTTGTCATATTTTTTTGGG
>NW_020868944.1:2125-4625 GCF_003789085.1 Penaeus vannamei
ACAAAAAAATCTCCTGATAAACTAAAAATAATAAACTAAAGATAAAAAACAAAATGAATTCTGATAAACAAAAACAAAAAAAAAACTAAAATAAATTTTCCTAATGAACTAAAACAAAGACAAAACAAAAAAAAAAACAAAAACAAAAAAAAATCTGATAAACTAAAACTAAAACTAAAATAAACTAAGACAAAAGCAAAAAAAAACAAAAAAAAAAAAAAAAAAAAAAAAAAAAAAAAAAAAAACGATAAAGTAAAAACCTAAAATAATTTTCCTAATGAACTAAAAAACAAGACAAAAGCAAAAAAAAAATAATAATAATAAAAATAAAAAATAAAAAAATAAAAACATCCTGATAAACTATAATCATGAACTATAACACAGAGCGAAGCCAAACACCACGAAAGGAAAGACCATTTATCATCTATTATTTATCACAACCCTCGGCGACACTCTCAAACAGGCGATAAAATTAATCACATCACATGGATTATATTAAATCATTTTGTGAAAATTATATATACTATTTTTTTCCTTGTCAATCTGGTCGAGAAAAAGTAAATGATTTTAAGATCTTTTTCTTTCTTTTTCTTTTTTATGACGCGTTTGATAATAATTTTGTAGAAATAAATAAATAATAATGATAATGATAATTATAATACTATCACTCCTATTAATAATAAAACTAATAAATAAATAAACAAATAAAAAATGTCTGCAGACAGGATGTTCTCTGGTTCTTCATTACAGTCATTTAACAGGTGTTTTCTGCCCTCTTCTCTTCCTCATCTCTTCTCTCATTCTTTCTTTCCCGCTCACTCTCTCTTCTTCTCTCACTGTCTCTCTCTTTCTCTCTCACTCTCTCACTCTCTCTGTCCTGTCTGTCTCTCTGTCTCTCTCTCTTTCTCTCTCATTGTCTCTCTCTCTCTCTCTCTCTCTCTCTCTCTCTCTCTCTCTCTACAAGATTAATTTACAGTAATTTTGGAAAAAGCAAGGGAACTGCATCAACAACAAACCAACGACAAAAACAACCATCAACATAAGTAAACATAACATCAAACCAAAACAATTTAATGATTATTATCATTTATGGCCTCCGTTGCCTCCGAAATCAAACGCACTTTCGTCCTATTTTTCACGCACTTTCGTCCTATTTTTCACTCTTTCTATTTTCCTGAGTAGCTCCAGGCATTAAATTCTGATATTTTTAATGCCAAGCTACTAAATAACGCCGTTTTATTCTCGTCAAATCGCCCGAACGACAGATTTCAAAGAACGTTTGTTCGCTTTTGTGATCAAAGTCTTATTTTCCAATCTTCCTCTTCATTTAGGTAGACTTTGATACACAGGTTTATTAATATAACTTCCCACTCTTTCTTTCTGTCTGTCTGTCTGTCTCTCCCTGTCTGTCTGCTTGTCTGTCGGTCTCTCTCTTTCTATATCCCTCTCAGTGTCGCTGTCTCTGTCTTTCTCCCTCCCCCCCTCTCCTCTCTGTCTCTCTCCCTCTCACCCTCCTATCTCTCTCTCTCTCCCTTCCTACCTTCCCTCCTCACTACCTTCCTCCCTCACTCCCTCCCTACCTTCCTACTTCCTACCTCCCCTCCTCCCTCGCTATCCCCTCCCACCCTCCCTCCCTCCCTCGCTATCCCCCTCCCACCCTCCCTCCCTCCCTCGCTATCCCCCTCCACCCTCCCTCCCTCCCTCGCTACATCCTCCCTCCCCCCCCCTCCCTATCTCCCTCTTCCTCTCGCTCCCTCCTTCTCTAAACCCCCCTCCCCCTCCCGTACCCAATACCCCGCGACCACCCTCAAGAGATCTCACACGGGGCGACGAACAGATAAACGCGCCTCACGAACGCCTTTAACAAATAAAATCCGTCTCACCGTCTCAATGGGTATGATTGACGTACGCGCCCATTCATGAGCGTAAGTGTTCAAGGCCAGAAGGAAGAAGAAGAAGAAGAAAAAAAAAAACAAGAACGCAGCGCACACCAAGACGACACAGGTGCAGGATTAAAAAAAAAAAAAAAAAAAAAAAAAAAAAAAAAAAAAAAAAAAAAAAAGGATTCAATGGCCCCTTCCCTTAAAAATAACATATATGTATTTTTTTTCTAAACAATAAGAGCGTCATACGGCCGCCGCGAGGAGGAAGCACTGCGGCCAACATCTTCAATGGAGAGAGAAATAAACTCCGACCCAAAATACATTCATAAAGATGAAACAAAGGGACACACAACACACGCACGCACACACATACATACGTACACGTACACACACACACACACGCACGCCCACAAGCGATAGTACGAGCAGTACAACAAGAACTTGGGGGGGGGAGGGGGGGAAAGAGAGTAAAATATCGGGGTCCGAGCGGCTGAGTCGGGGTTTGTTTACAAGCGCGATGGCACGGGAAGTCATCGTACCTCAGCCACCCTGAGACGCGCCTTCGACCTCCTCCCCTTCCACCCTCCCCTCCCCCTCCCTCCCCCCTTCTTCCCCTG
>NW_020868944.1:9625-13119 GCF_003789085.1 Penaeus vannamei
GGGGGGAGAGAGAGAGAGAGAGAGAGAGAGAGAGAGAGAGAGAGAGAGAGAGAAGAGAGAGAGAGAGAGAGAGAGAGAGAGAGAGAGAGAGAGGGAAGGGAGGGAGGGAGGGAGAGGGAAGAGGAGTGAGAGAGAGAGAGAGAGAGAGAGGAGAGAGAGAGAGAGAGAAGAGAGAGAGAGAGAGAGAGAGAGAGAGAGAGAGAGAGAGAGAGAGAGAGAGAGAGAGAGAGAGAGAGAGAACAGACAGAGAGAGAGAGAGAGAGAGAACGAAGAGAGAGGAAAGAGAAAGAGAAAAGGAAAAAAAAACACGGAAAGAGCCAAACCCCACGAAAAGCAAGGACCTCGCAACGAATCGAAAAGGGAGAAGAGGAAGCCTATCCCGCGCGCAGTAACCTAGCAGCGCTGGCAGAAGACGCCCCTCCCCCTTCCTCTTTCCCCTCTCTTCCCCCCCCTTCTTCCTCTTTCCTCCAAACCTCCCTCCCTCCTCCTTTCCCTCTCTTCCCCCCTTCTTCCTCTTTCCTCCAAACCTCCCTCCCTTCCCTCCTTGCCTCTCCCTCGGCACAAACTCTTCTTCCTCCTCCCTTTCCTTCACCCTAACCTACCTCAAAATCTCTCTCTCTCTCCTCTCGAAACTCCCCTCTTCCCTCTCTTTCTCCATCCCCACTCCCCTCTCCTTCCTCCCTACCCCACTTCCCTCCCCTCCCTTCCACTCCCTTCCCTCTCCTACCCCAATCCCTCCTTCCATCCCTCCCCCACTCCCTCCCTTCCCTCCCTCCCTCCACTCCCTTACTTCCTCCCTTCTCCCTACCCCACTCCCTCCCTCCCTCCTTCCCCCTACTCCACTCCCCTCCCTTCCTCCTCCCCACCCCCCCTTCCCCTCCCTCCCTCCCTCCCTCCCCCCCATCCGCGCGCGGGAGAGGCCCCTACAGCCGCCCCCTCCGTCCGTCCGTCCTTCGAGGCATTTTTATCGACCTCCCTCGCGCGCCCTCCGTCTTCGAGGGGCCTCTCTATGTGCGCATTTGATCCCGCTCGCCGCCCCCCCCCCCCCCCGCCGCCCCGCCGCCCCCCCGCCCCGCCGCCCCGATTCGAGTCCGTCGACGCGGCGGAAGGGCGCAGGTGCTGAGGGCGGCGCACGTGCCTATAAATACGGGAGAGAACGCCGCCAGTACGCACGGGGAACGGGGCGTGCATACGCGGGCGGGCGCACGGACGCGCACGTACAGACATGCACGTATAGATACACACACACACATGCACGCACACATACATACACACATACACACACACATGCACGCACACATACGCACACACATGCACGCACACACACACACACACATACAAACATAAACAAACACACACGCGCGCGAATTGCGAATGCGTAACACTGTTCGTCCGAAAAAAACACACACACACACAAAAAGACACATTTACGCAAAACCCCTTCAAACGAAAGAAAAGAAAAGAAAGAAAGAAAAAAAACGTTAAACAAACACACACAAAAAAAGAAAAGAAAAAAAAAATAATCAAAACACACACACACAAAAAAACAAACAAAGAAAGAGAAAAAAATAAACAACACACACACAAAAGAAGAAAAAAAAATAATCAAAACAACACACAAACAAACAAAAAAAAGAAAGAAAAAAAAAACAAGCAAAAGAGGGAACCGCACGACTTTCCGAACCAAAACACAAGCAAGTCGTTCTCGCGTTACTCCCGCCATCTGGCCGTTGGATCCCCCCCCCCCCCGCGCCCACATGTCCACGGGCGTCGGCGGCGGGACCCGTGGGCTGAAGTGTCCCTTCGACGGGCTTATCGGGGAGGGACGCCAATCAATCGAGGACTCGGGCGATGGCGAGGAGGGGGAGAGGGAGGGGAGGGAGGGAGGGAGGAGGAAGGAGGAGGAGGGAGGAGAGGGAGGAGGGAGGAGAGATGGGAGGGAGGAAGGGGGGAGGAGGGGAAGATGGAGGGAGAAGGAAGAGGAAAGAGGAGGAGGGAGAGGGAGGGAGGGAGAGGGGAGGAGGGAAGGGAGGAGGGAGGGAGGAGGAAGGAAAAGAGGAGGAAGAGGGGAGGGAGAGAGGGAAGATGGGGAAGGGGGAGGGAGGAAGATGGGAGGAAGGGAGAGGGCGAGGGAAGGAGGGAGGAGGGAGGAAGGAGGAAATGCTGACCTGGGGCTGTGGTAGTGGGAGGGTTGGGAAGGGGGAAGGGTTAAGGGGCTGGGGAAGGGTAGGGAAGGGTGGGGGATAGGTGGAGGGACGGGTAGGGGATGAGTGAGGGAAGGGTTGGGAAGCGCGGAGGGAGGGTGGGGGGGGGGGGGGCGATCCTCCTGACCCGAATCGCGAAAGACCCAACATCGGGTTCAGGAAGCGAGGGAGGGGAGAGGGGAAGAGAGAGAGGGAAGGGGGAAGGGGGGCTCCGGGCGGGCCTATAGCACCCTCCTTCCGCCCACCGCCGCCCACACCTCCCCACCCTCTGAATGGGCGTCGCGAATCCCTATCCAAACAAACACTTCTTTCTGCCTCATCAGCCAACTGCATTTTACCCACGATTACTGGTTTCTCTGCGGCCCTTTCGTGGCGCTGTCCTTGGCACTGTCAGAGACGCATGTAATTGTCCTTGGCACTGCCATTGCCACATGGAGTTGTCCTTGGCATTGTCAGAGACGCGAGTGGCTGTCCCTGGCACTGCCTCGGCCTCGCGCAGCTCCTCTATTTCATTTTCCTTCCCGTTCCCCTCTCCCTATTGCATTCTGTCCTTTCTAGCACCCTTCCTTTTCCTCTCCATTTTTTTCTTGTCTCCCATTCCCAATCTTTCTGCCCCATTGCTTCACCTCTCTTTCCTCCCCTCTCCTTATTTTTCCTCCCTGTCGCCGCCCTGCGCCCCCTGGCACCGTCGCCACTGCGGGTATCCACGCGAGGACCTCTCCCGCCGCCAGCCTCGCCCTCCTGCCGCTCCTCTGGGGATCGGCCCCGCCTGCGCCTCCTCCCGACTTCGCTTGGGCGCCGAGAGGACTCACCCCCTCGCTCGCCTCCGTCGCCGCCGAGGTCGCCGCTCCTCGCCTCCACTCTGCCTCTCGTCTCTTTTATACTAAATTCACTTCTCTTTTTTTCTTAATTCATCCGTTCGCACTGTGTTAAGTCGTTCTTTTACACTTCCTCATGTCTCTCTTTTACACTAAACTCACTTCTTTTTTTTCTTAATTCATCCGTTCGCACTGTGTTCAGTCATTCTTTTACACTCCCTCATGTCTCTCTTTTACATGTCTAATCTCACTTTTTTTTTTTACATCCTCCGATTACAGTGTCAAGTTATCCTTTTACACTGCCTTCAGTCACTCTTTTACAACGTCTGTCGGCATTTTTTTTACACTGCGTTGCGTCACGTTCTTGCACTCCCTCAAGTCACTCTCGTGCGCAAATAATGTCATTGTCTCACTTAAAAAAAAAAAAAAAAAAAAAAAAAAAATCACGCTAGCAACAATATCAGCGATCATA
>NW_020868944.1:13409-15909 GCF_003789085.1 Penaeus vannamei
GCAGGTGGTAGAAGTTTTAGGGGCTAAGCTTGGGGAGGGGGGGTTATGGGTAGGAGATGGGGTAGAGATGAAGGCGAGGAAGTAAATGGAGATTAGGAGGTAGGGGGAAAGATAAAGAAAAGATGCGGAGGATAAGGAAAGGGAGAATAAGGGGAGAAGGTGGTGGGGAGAAGGATGGGGGAGGGGGGTGGGAGAGTATATTACTACAGGGAAAAGCAATATTTGGGATGAGGTATAGAGGAAAATTTTTGTTTTTCTATTTTTTTTTTCGTTTCTTTTCTTCATATCTTTTAATCTTCTTATTTTGCTTTTTTCTAGCTATAGGCACTACTTCAATAAATTTACACAATTTTATTTATTCGCACAACTGAGATGATTACAAGTTATTACTGTTTATTTATAAAAGCATGAACAAAATATCGAGAGCGATATTCACATTGACTTTTTTGTATCATGGATAGGGAAACACAGACGAGGCCCAGAGACAAAATTGAATACTGTTTTAGAGACAGATATATAGATTGACAGACTAGTGAATTGATATTTAGATAAGTGTGGGTGTGTATATATATATTGTGTGTGTGTGTGTGCGTGTATTGTGTGTGTGTGTATGTGTGTGCGTGTGGCGTGTGTGTGTGTGTGTGTGTGTGTGTGTGTGTGTGTGTGGTGTATGTGTGTGTGTGTGTGTGTGTGTGTGTGTGTGTGTGTGTGTGTGTGTGTGTGTGTGTGTGTGTGTTTAGACAGACAGACAGAGAGACAAATAGACAGACAGACAGACATACTTTACGCTGCAGAAAAAGAAAGCATCTTTGCTCCGCGCTTCTCCCGACGCTCTCCACATATTGAAGTAGAAAAGCGACAGCCGCTTAGACTAGAAATTACTGAAGAAGGTAAATGTTTAAAGCGACGCCCTGTGAGCATGGAGAGCACACTGTTCCTAAATTAAGCAGAGGACCTCTTAAACTGAAAAAAACCTAAACTTAAAATACCGAAAGAAATACTCTAACAAAATTTGCGATAATTATACCAGATGTGAACAAATCTGAAGGTATAGACTTTCATTTTCATGTCCCGTCTCTGTACTCAGAAGAAAGTGAAGAAAAGTTTTGAAAAATATATATAATTGGGAAGTTTATGAACCCCGCGAGTAAAGAAACCTTGAGAATGTGAAGACTAATCCTCATCTGAAAAGGTACGCGAAACCGTGTTTGTTTACTAACAGAAAACAGTCAGGATAATGTAACCTGGGTCCGATGTCTTTCTTTTTTTGTAAAGGGAAGATGAGAGAGAGAGAAGAGAGAGAGAGAGAGAGAGAGAGAGAGAGAGAGAGAGAGAGAGAGAGAGAGAGAGGGAGAGAGGAGAGAGGAGAGAGAGAAGAGAGAGAGAGAGAGAGGAGAGGGAGAGGGAGAGGAGAGGAGAGGGAAGGAGAGGAGAAGAAGGAGAGAGAAGAGAGAGAGAGAGAGAGAGAGAGAGAGAGAGAGAAGAGAGAGAGAGAGAGAGAGAGAGAGAGAAGAGAGAGAGAGAGAGAGTGAGAGAGAGAGAGAGAGATACTTTGTGAAAGAGACACTGAGAGATATATAAAAAGTAGATAGAGATATAGATACAAAGATAGAGATAGATAGAGAGAGAAAGAAAAAGGGAAAGACTGTGAGAGAGATAGATAGCCAAGAGAGAGAGAAACTGAGAAAGACAGAGACAGAGACAGACAGATAGATCTAGCAAGAGAGAAAGAACCAACTGGTAGATATAAATGTCATTTCAGAAAGAGCTTCGCAAAGGCTACGGAATTATGGCTTGATGTAAACTCGATTTATAATTCATAATGTCTAGCAGTGGCAATCAAAGCAAAAAAATCACCTATCATTATATTTGACAGATCGAATTAACGATCTGGACGATTAAAGGCAGGGGAACGAAACCCTCCCTTCATCACTTTAACTCCATTATTTTCTCTATTCTGTTACGATTACAATAGATATGTAGCATTATTTCATGATAATGATAACAGTAATATGTACTAGTTACGTATATGATAGAACAGTTGTCTTAAGCATCGCTGTTTTTATTCAGTATTATCATGTGTCTTTATCATCATCATAATGTTAAAATAGTAATGGAAAAGGTACATTTATATACATAGAGCTCTCAGTATATGGCTGTTATATTTACTGTGGCAGAGACCCTCCTGGGAGCATCTCTAATGGCCCGCTCTCAGCTTACAACATCGAATTCCCTGGAGTGTAGGCTTGGCCCCAACAGGCTGGATCCATGATATGGTGACCTTATTCTACGGACTCGCTACCCTGGTTTCACTACCTCGTTCTAACTCGTTCCGGCTGTCTTTTGCCCTCCTTTCTTTCTTTCTTCTTTTTTCTTTCTCTCTCTCCGTTCATTTTTTACCCTCTATCTTCTGTGTGTCTCTGCCTGTTGTCTCTCTCTCTCCCTCTCTTTCTCCGCCCCCCCCCCCCCTCTCTCTCTCTCTCACTCTCTCCCCTTCCCC
>NW_020868944.1:58409-60909 GCF_003789085.1 Penaeus vannamei
TATCATTGTCCTGATCTCTGCATATCTGGATCCATCTTCTCCAACGGGGTCCTCACTCCGATGATTAACCAAGGGGCGGATATTTTGCGATGTTCTGGTCGGATGGTCTCGACTCTTAAAATGGCTGCCACTCTGTTGCTTTGATGTCCAGCTGCTCCGGTGATTATCTTTCTCACTGTTAAGAATGGAGCCAACACCAAACTGATTATATAGTATATACATATCTATGCACCTTTCCTCCTGTTATTGAACATGTTACAATTCCCTGTCGAGGAGCGTCTCTCTTACCTGTTCAGAATGGAGCCAACATCAAACTGATTCTCCCCGACAGTTTCATGCCACATGGCGTCTGATGTTGTCAGATTTCCCCTTAGCAACAGGTCCTTCCCTCACAGTACACCCAGTCCAGCACGAATAACAAAAGAAATATATCGCCCATGATTGGTTTACTATTTACTGGGCACAAAGCTTTTACTATATTCAAAATAGAACACTTAAATATGGCAACGCATCTCAACCGCTATCTGTTTCTGGAAGGCCGTCTAAAACTTATTCAAATTTATGACATATATATATAATATATATATATATATTATATATTATATATATATATATATATATATATATATATATATATATATATATATATATATATATATACATATATATATATATATATATATATAATATATATATATATATATATATATATATATATATATATATATATATATATATATATATATATATATATATATATATACACACACACACATATACATATACATATATATACTTATACATATATTATATATATATAATATTATATATATATATATATATATATATATATATATATATATATATATATATATATATATATATATATTTATTTATTTATTTATTTATTTATTTATATGTATATATGTACACATATACACTCACGCACACACAGAATCACATACTCACACGCACATGTATGTGTGTGTGTGGGGTGGGGATAGATATGTATTAGCATATCTGTTCCCGCTTCCTGCCTGTCTCACTTCCTCCTCGTCTGCCTGTAATGCACCTTACGTGTTATCTCTCTGACTGTTGCCTATGAAGGAGGCAGAGATTCAGGCAGAGAAGGATTCCATTGTTTCCCTCAACCTGATGAGGGTCCTCTTCCCCTTTTTTCCCATTCTCCCTTCCTTCTCTTCCCTCTTACCACTCTATCGCATTTTCTCCCTTTCCTCTCACACCTCCCCCTCCTCCTATTCTCCGACTAAAAGGGAGAGAGTATCTCAGGAGAGGAAATTTATTCCTGTATTTTTCTTCCATGAATTTCCATGGGCATTTCTCCGGGATTTATCTTATGCCTGATTTTCTTCGTGTGTCTTCATAAGTCTTGCTTCGGTTACGTATGTGTTTGCAAGATCCTGTCTTTGACTTTTATGGACCTTTCAAAACCTTTAAAGGCGATGCGAATTTGTATGATGTTTGGGTGAAATCTTTAAATGACTATGCATTTTCTTCTCTTTCTATTCAACGTTTTATTGTCTTGTGTGTTATATTAGCTTTGGATGTTATCATTATTTTTTTCGTCAATATTTCAAACGATGCTCATGTAATTCCATTCACGGAAAAAAAATGTTTCTGAAATAGCAGACAAGAATGTAATAGTATCTGATCTGTTATTTGATATGATAGTGTATTTCTGTTTTTCTTGCATAAATGATAATTATCGTTCCAACGTATATTACGCATGCAAAATTTCCTGATTTCCCGACATACACTATAATGCAATCGTTTTGTACTGGCAAAAGAATACATTGACAAGCTACGTTATATTCTTCAGATCATATGCACTGCAATTTTCTGTTTGACTTCATGTGGCTCGTGTTCGGACTGATTCAAGTACATAAACTAAATAGATTTCCAGTGAATGGAAACAGTATGTCGCTCTCTAGAATTCTCTGTTTTACCACAAATTTGGGAGCATTATGTATGGGCCATTTATCAGTTTGTTTTATTGCGTGCGATAGAATTCATGCAACAGTAACTCCTGGTTAAAAGTTACAATAAGTTATAGATAGACAGATAGATACAGAGAGGGAGAGGGAGATAGAGAGAGACAACGAAAGACTTCTTCTGAAAAGAGAGAGAGAGAGAGAGAGAGAGAGAGAGAGAGAGAGAGAGAGAGAGAGAGAGAGAGAGAGAGAGAGAGAGAGAGAGAGAGAGAGAGAGAGAGAGAGAGAGAGTAGAGAGAGTAGAGAGAGAGCATAGATGTGTCAATACAGGCACATATATACGTGTTTGCCCGTCTGCAAACTTGAATTTCCAGACTCGGTTCGCATCCACACCTGTTCACACGCTCACTCGACTATAGTCCCAATAACAACTCTCCTTCGTGAACTTTCTTCCCGACTCTAATCCGAGTTCAGGTGTTAAGAATCAGGTCAAAACGCCCCCAAGGCCTTCCAAGTTGGGCGGGTGCGGGCGTGCGAGAAGCTGCTCC
>NW_020868944.1:75909-80909 GCF_003789085.1 Penaeus vannamei
TATAATCTTATATCATAGCGCTATCTATATTACATCTTTACACCTCTCCCTATATGATTACATAATAGTATTATGGTATAATATATATGTAGACTACGTTGACTTATAGATTGATATAGGCTATATATACACCGTAGACCTTCACTATCGTTTATTAGGTGCTAATAATTATATAGCACCTAGATGTACACGATAATATATGAGGCCAATCCGCGGATAGATAGTCTATCATTACCTATCAAGACGCTATTAAAATACTTCAATCACGCTTGGGTAGCCCTACCGTATACTATTACTGTATATCCTATTATATTAGTATCATTAGAGCACAACACACCCACAGACCACACAGTGATCAGGGCGGCGCCGCGAGTGTCATCGGTGCGGCTTGTCCCGAGTTGTTGGTGTATCCCCGGCGCACTTTCGCCCTCGCGCGCCTGCTTCCGGCTCGAGCGGGGACCGCCTAAAAACGTCGTGTATAGTAATTATATTTAGCCGTGCATTGTGTGAAGATGACAATCATTAACGACAAATAGAGACTGATAAATTAAAACAATAGATTAGAAAGCAGACTCACTCTCTATTTAACTTGAACGATAAAGTTCGCAGAATGTAATATAATTTTAAAACTTTTCTGTCCTTGTGATGAGTTGGGGGAGGCTGGATTGTGCTCGGATGTTTACTCAGTCACTGGCTCGCGAACGTCGAAATCAGAACTGAAAATAGAACTAAGTGATAATTACCTCTTCTAAAGCACGACATTTTTCCAATTCCAGAATTGTAGGCACGAAGAGTAGAGATAAATATTGATCAACATTGTGATCATCTACAGGGAACTCTCTCTCTGTCTCGCTCCATCTCTGTCTGTCCTGGTCTGTCTGTCCTGTTCTGTCTGTCTGTCTGTCTGTCTCTCTCTCTCTCTCGTCTCTTTCTCTCTCTCTCTCTCTCTCTCTCTCTCTCTCTCTCTCTCCCTTTCTCTCTCTCTCCCTTCTCTGTGTGTGTGTGTGTGTGTCCTCTATCCCCCCCTCTTCTCTCTCTCTCTCCTCCCCTCTCTCTCTCTCTCTCTCTCTCTCTTCTCTCTCTCTCTCTGTCTCCTCTTCTCTTCTCTCTCTCTCTCTCTCTCTCTCTCTCTCTCTCTCTCTCTCTCTCTCTCTCGTCTCTCTCTCTCTCTCTCTCTCTCTCTCTCTCTCTCTCTCCTCTCTCTCTCTCTCTCTCTCTCTCTCTCTCTCTCTCTCTCTCTCTCTCTCTCTCTCTCTCTCTCTCTCTCTCTCTCTCCTCTCTCTCTCTCTCTCTCTCTCCCTCTCTCTCTCTCCTCTCTCTCTCTCTCTCTCTCTCTCTCTCTCTTCTCTCTCTCTCTCTCTCTCTCTCTCTCTCTCTCTCTCTCTTCTCTCTCTCTCTCTCTCTCTCTCTCTCTCCTCTCTCGTCTCTCTCTCTCCTCTCTCTTTCTCTCCTTCTCTTCTCTCTCACCTCTCTCTCACACTTCACTCTCTCTCACACACTCACCTCTCTCGCTCACACACACACACACACACACACTTTCTCTCTCTCGTCCACTCATGCATACATACAGACAAACGCACATGCAATCATTCAAACATAGAAACTCACATAAATCGCCGACGAACTCATTAACAATATTCAATTAAAAAAAATACAGACCTATATAAATAAGCAAACGCAGATATTCTATTAATACTTAAATTGCAGAAAGTTATTTGACGACTGCAATAATGAGTAATCCATTTCATATTATATTTTATTTCATTTTTAAAGATTGAATATAGGGATATAAAACCCTGAAGAGAACCATTATGTGTTCTAATGTTTACACAGGAGAGGTGCATATAGCCTCAATAAATAAAAGGAAAGGGAATATTAACGAATAACAGTGTTGACATTTAAGCGTTACCATGCAATGGCCATGTCTTCCTACATGTAAATGCACTCTGTCGCTTGCTCGCTCGCGGGGAGACATTTTCTTTCATACTTTTTTATCTATTTATTTATTCATTTATTATTGTTATTCATTTATTTATCATTTTTTGTATTAGGTTACTTTTGTTGAATTTGTTTCCGGTGCGTAAATAATGGTAAAAGTCGATAGAATTGATTCGTTATGTACAAAGGTACATTCATGCAATCTTAAAGTGGGAAACAGCGGGGTACACACGCACACTGATATATACACGTGGAAACCTTACACGGATACACATGTACGCGTGAAATAGGACGCAGGAAATATTTCTTAGGCATTTGGCAAAGAGAAAGTAAACTGTACTGGCCATTCCACAACCACAATACGATGGTGACGCCGAGACTACGATGATGGGTCTGTGAATACCGTACCTTGATCATAAAAGCAATATTACATTATCACGCTGCTCTGTAATCATCAATGTTCCCTGCACTAGACAGAAGAGCTTTACTGTAACTGATACATTTACAGCATAGCGGGAGTAAAGGAGGGAGAGAGGAGAGAGAGAAGAGAGAGAGAGAGAGAGAGAGAGAGAGAGAGAGAGAGAGAGAGAGAGAGAGAGAGAAGAGACGAGAGAGAGAGAGAGAGAGAGAGAGAGAGAGAGAAACAAACAGACAGAGAGGCAGACAAACAGACAAATACAGATAGACAATAGTCAGATAGAGAAAGAAAGAAAGAAAGAAAAGAAAAGACATAGAAACATGCACAGAAACACGAACTTGGAGAAAGAGACAATCACACACACACATACACACAAAAACAACACAAAACAAAAACACACACAAATAAACACACACACGCACAAACACACACCATCTCCCACCGAATCACCATAATTTAAGCGTCAACCCGCCCGTACATCATACCAAACCATCGCAGAATCTCGCAGCGCTCAGTAACTAGTGCCCGACGAATACTCAATAAATATTCAAGCAGAGAAAAAGAATTATTTGAACATTATACCGGCCGAGGAACCGACGACATGTAATCTTACTAAAGAACGAATATCGCTGTAGTGGATCATGAATATTTGCTACCTATTACTGGCGAATCTCACCGACGGGGAACGTGTTCTGTGTTTGTTTGTTTTCTTCTTGTTTCTGTACTGTTTTCCTTTTCTTTTCTTCATTTTTTCATTTCATTAATCGTTTCTTTAGTTTTCCTCTTTTGGCCTTTTTCTTTCTTTTCTGTTTTTTTTTTCTTTCCTTTTTTGCTTACCCTCCTTCTTTCTTTGTTTTTTCTTTGTCTTTATTGATCTTCATGCTAATCCTTTACCTCTTGCTCTTATTTTCTTTCTTTTTTTTCATTTTTATTTCCCCTATTTTATCTCATCTCATCTCCTCTTCTTCAGCTATTATAATAATTTATCATCTTATCATTATTATTATTATGTGTCATATTATCTGTTATCATTAGATACTACTAGTAAAGTATTGTTATCATAATTTTTATCATTATCCATTCATTATTCAGTTATTATTGTTTATTATTCTTATTTATTATCATTATCAATTTGTTATTATCTAATTATGTAATCATTCTCTGTAATTTTATCATCATTTTCATTATTGTTATTATCATCATTGTTGTTATTGATTACTGACATGAGTGATATTGTTATTGGTTATTCAATCATCATTGTTTGTTTGTTGTGTATTGACCATTATCATTCTTCTTTTATTGCTGTTTTCTATCATTATAATTATCATTACTAGTAATAACATTGCTACAGTTGATATTGTTACAAAGATTATTGCCATTATAATTTTGATGATAGTATTAATGATTATGATGATAATAATAATGATAATACTAATTAGGATGATAAGGATGTTGATGATAACAATTATTATTATTCTATCATTATCCTTATCAGTGTTGCTGGTGTTATTATCAATAAACTATTGTTATAATCAATAATGATATAATAACAATGATGAGTTATTATCGTAAATCGGTATCATTTTCGTCATTATCCTCATTATCATTAATAATTATTGTTATTAACAATTATAATCATCAATTAATGCTTCTTATCATCTTCAATTATGAACGTTTTTTGTTATTGCTATCATTATCATCATGGTGCAATTATATGTTTCTACCATCATGACTGTTACTGTCAGTTCAACATTTCTATTTATCATTAATATAATCATAATAATCATCAGTCATTGTTCTTATTATCATCATTATCACACTCTCTTCCATCTCCTCTTCTTCCTTTTCCTTTACCCCTCCTTCTTCTCCCAATCCTTTCTTCCCTCCTTCCATCCCCTTGTGAGTCACCATCACACGCAGGTACAATATTATCCAGCGACATAATCAATGGTATAATTAACCGTGGCGACTCCTGCCTGTCCCGTACTACGCATATCTCTCCCGCTCTGCGCTGGGTGGCGGTAATGAATCATGGCGGACATCGTGCTTTTAATGGGGATAATGCCACCCCTTATCGAGTGTCCATGAGACGTGGGGGCAGTTGAGGACGAATGGGGGGAGGAGGGGAAGACGCGGTGGATTAGGAGGAGAAGGGATGGATAGTAAGGGGGGTATGGGGGGATTGGGAGGTGGTTGGGGGGCAGTGGGTCCAGATGGGAAGAGGTAGAAGGGGGGGAATAGTAGTGGGGAAGCAATGGCAGGGAGGAAAGTCGAGGTAGGGAAAGAGGAAGGAAAAGAGATGAATAGGAAGAGGAAGAGCAAGTAAGGATGGAAACAAATAATGTTTGAAACAGAGACTATGGGGGAGGGGGGTTATAGAGAAAAGGGAGGAGCAAGGGTGTGGGGAGAAAGGAATATACAGAAGGAAGGTAAAGGGAAAGAAAAAACACACTGGTTGGGGAAGAAGGAGAGGAAGAAGAACAGGCGAAGGGCAAAAATCGAGAAACGAAAAGAGGGGACAAATGCAGGGTTTGGGAGAAAGAGAAACTGAGAGTAACAGGGGAAGAGGTATAAAGTAGGAACAGAAAATGAATCTGTGACGAATAAACAAATTAATTGCTACAAGACGAGCTAATTGCACCTC
>NW_020868944.1:93232-95732 GCF_003789085.1 Penaeus vannamei
ATGTTTTTGGAGTAACTACTACACCGTTTGGAAGTGTTTGTTACTTTATCTGTAACAACCACTTCCAAATACGTCTCTCTACAACTACACCGTTAGGAAATGGTTGTGGAGCGCTCGTTACTTGTAATTTGAAAGGAATTGTAGCTATTATGCATCTCAGATATTCTGTCATTTGGGAAATGATTGTTTTTTGAATAATTTGATAATTGAAATGATTTTGATAATTTTACTTTTAAATTGAAAGTGGTTTGAACTAATAGGCATTTCTCGCCAACTACACCAATATGAATTGATTGTCAAGTGATTGTTACTTATAATTCCTTCTCCTTTCATCGCCCCCCCCCCCCCATCCTTCTGCTGTTGTCCACACAAGACTTACCTCCGCTAAACGCGCCCGCAATTGACATTCCGGGGGCGGCTGCAGGAAGACCAGGTCCGCCTCCTCTCCTCCTCCTTTTTTTTTTCTTCCTTCCCCTCCCCCTGCCTATACTCCTCCCCTTCTCCACTAGCCCCTTCCCCTTCCCCTCCAGCCCCTCCCTCTCCTCCTCCTTTTCCCCTTTCCCCTCCCCCTCCTCTTTCCCTTCCCCCTCCCCCTGCCTATACTCCTCCCCCTTCCCTCCAGCTCCTCCCTTCCCTCCTCTTCTTCCCCTTCCTCTTTCTCTTCCCCTCCCCCTGCCTATACTCCTCCCTTCTCACTAGCCTTCCCTTCCCCTCCAGTTCCCTTCCCCTTCCTCTCCTCCTCTTCCCCTTCCCCCTCCCCTGCCCTATACTCCTCCCCTTCTCCACTAGCCCTTCCCCTTCCCTCCAGCCCTCCTCTCCCTCTCCTCTTCCCTTTCCCCTCCCCTCCTCTTCCCTTCCCCCTCCCCCTGCCTATACTCCCTCCTCCTCTAGCCCCTCCCTCTCCTCCTCTTCTTCCCCTTCCCCCTCCCCTCCTCTTTCCTTCCCCCTCCCCCTGCTATACTCCTCCCCTTCTCACTAGCCCCTTCCCCTTCCCCTCCCTTCCCTCTCCCCCTCCTCCTCCTCCTCTTCCCCTCCCTCTTCCTCCTCTCTTCCCCTTCCCCTTCTCCCTCCCCTTCCCCTTCCCTCCCTCTTCCTCCTCCCCCTCCTTTCCTGCTTCCACCGGCCCGCAGAATCTTGTTTGCGGGCCGTTCGAAAGACCGCATGGGGCGCGCGTCTCTCAGGGCAGGATGGTCGACCTTGACCTCGGCGAACAACGGGCTATTCGCCCCTTTGTGCCCGCACTTTGTCGCACTTTCTTCCCGCCTCAGCGTAGTGGGAAATGTGATATGGGGAAACTCATTCGATAACAGGAATTCAATTTATAGGGAAATTAAATCAACAAGTCTCAAGGTGGCGTCGGGATTGAAGAAAATGGACTTTATTCCCACCTGTCACATGCCATGGCCGAGTGTTGCCATAACGGCGTCACAGGATGGGAGGCAAAGCGCGCGCGCCTCCGCCTCGCTTCCCACGCGGCTGCACTCGCCTCTCCGTCGAGGTGTGTCTGTCGCTCTGTCTGATTATTGGTCTGTCTGTGGTCTTGTCGTCCGAGTATGTCTGTCTGTCTGTCTGTCTGTCTGTCAGTCTGTCTCTGTCCAAGTCTGTCTGTCTGTCAGTCTGTAGCTGTCTAATTCTGACTGTCTGTTTGTTTCGTCCCCCCTCTTTCTCTACTTCCTTTCCTCTCCCCTCCCGCGCTCTCTCCCTCCTAGATCCTCCCACCCTCTCTCTCTCTCTCTCTCTCTCTCTCTGCTCTCTCTCTCTCTCTCTCTCCTCTCTCTCTCATCTCCCTCCCTCCCTCCCCCTTTCCTCTCTCCCCCCCCCCCTCTCTCTCTATCCATCTGTCTCCATCTCAATCTCTCCCGTTCCCGTTTTCTCTCTCTCTCTCTTCCTCCCCGTCCTCTGTCTCACTCACGTTCCTCCCTCCTCCTCCTCTCTCTCGCTCCCGTCCCTCCCTCTCCTCCCCCCCCTCCTCCTCTCTCTCTAGCAACCACAAGGCCACTCCTTCACCCACTGCAGGATCCAAGGTCCGTAAACACGTACGGGGACCTTGACGGGATCGCGACCTGGATCCCGAGAGACGCAAAAATCTCGGAGTTGAGGGCCTAAGGACGGGCGCGGATGGGGGAGGGGGGGGGGGGAGGGTCGCCTGTCCGCGGATCCTGACGGGGATGGAGCGAGATGGAGGATGAAGGACGTCTTGACTGAAGGGAAGGCTTTGGGCTAAGCCTCGTTTGGTTATTTGGGAACTCTGTCGTTGCATTGCGTCGACTGTTGTTGCAACTGCAGAGAAACACACACTCGCACGCACGGACACGCACACACACACACACATGCACACACACACACACACATACACACAATCTCTTCTATCATGGCTATCTATACATACATTCAAGCAAACTGGTATTCATAACACGCGAAATAAAACCGCCCGGATAAGAAATACAAAATCGTAAAATGAAAACCACGGTTCCCATATCATTTCATTGTCCAGAGGAAC